>ML779917.1:664898-713408 GCA_009831015.1 Picea engelmannii | reverse complement strand
TTTCCCCACTTGTCATTAGGACAAGGTTGTGTGGTAGGTTTGTCTAATAATCTCATAATCTTTTTATTTTTCCAACCCTCTTTGGCCAACAATGGTAGGCTTGCCTCCACCTTGGCCATTGTGAGTGGTTTGCTTCTTTTTTTGCAAGTTTTGCTTAATAATAATTGCCTACACCTTGGGAGAGTCACCCCCAAAATCGTATGGCTAGGATGCATTATATATTTGATGGTTTATATGTTTCAAATGGTTTAACATGCTCTAGATAATCATCTATATCTTGTCATCTTAGTTAAGCCCTTAAGGCACATTTATATTCACTTGCTTTAAGTTCCATTTCTTGCAAATATTTCATACTTTAAAGCATGATGTCTTAGATGGAGTAGATTACATGTTTCAAGTTTATTTTTAAAGCAATCTCATTTCTTGGGTATTAATAATTCTCATAATTTTATTTTTGTTCATGGACATATAAATGGTGTAGAACTTAGATTTCTATTTTCAGCAAGCATTCATTTCACTTAACATATTTCACATATGCAATAACATACATGGTTAAGTGATTTTATATTTTCTCATTTGCTATAATTGTTGGCAAGTTGTTCTTGTCATTTACTTGCTCTTTATTTCAAGTTTATATTCACATGTGGCTAAGTAAATGGATGATGGAATAGTTCAGCTTTCTCATATCTTTTGAATGTGTTTATGGTCATTATCTTTACATTTTGCAACACACTCATAGCATCTCATTTTCAAGCAGTTTTCAGTTTCGGTTTTGGGCTATAAAAATAATTTTCGGGCACCTAAAACACTCATAAAATACACCAAACACACCTAAAGACTCACTCGCGAGTCATAATAACTTTTAGACAACTTAGGATAGTTTTATTCAGCCATCTCCACCATCTAAAACGGGTTTGAGGAAAACAACGGAAGGAAGTGGCGGAGGACCGTCCCGTGATCCTCCAGGAGGGGATCCTTTCCGGGAAGTACTCTTACTGTCAGGGTTGACCATGGAAGCTAGGGTGGGCCTCGTTGCCTTACTATCTTGAGCACCCGGCAGTTATTTGGCCAAGGGAGGAGGAAGCTTGAAGCTCCAAACATAGTTAGGGGGAGGGAAATAAAATTTACTTAACTTTTAAGAAACTTCCTAATCACCTAGTTGCATAGATAATCCATGTGTGTTGGGAGAATTTAGATGTATGTTTAGAAACACACCTATTGCAAGTACTTAATATATTTAGATCTTTATTTGCAATCCTACGGTTTATCTCTCTAATTGTCCTAAGTTTTTATGAGCATTTGAAGTTAACACATTCATATATCTTTGTTTATTTGTTCTTGTGGTGTGATTCAAGAAGGAGTTGAGTATCCCACTTGGGGAGGCATCACCTTCTTGAGTCTTGAGTGCTTTAGTGGTCGCCATTGAAAAGCAGTCCAATAAAGTAAGTGCTATTGGGGCATGCTTGGCTCATGTGTTGATCTCATTTTGATTATCTCCTAAACCTTCATATCTTGTATCTTTGTATCTTTGTATCTTTGTACATTTGTAACATATGTCTTTCATTGTAACTAATAATTGTAATCATTAGTTTGTGGGGTAGTTTTCAACTTATTTTACTTGTAAACATTTTGTAATTGAACACCCTCAAACTTAGTTGACCCCTTGCCCAACATTAGGCACTAGTCATAATTGACTTAGGGAAAGGGTTGATTGTCATATAGATTAACTTGCACTTTGCATTTGTTGCCTTAGCATCTTAGGCTAGCTTTCCCAAAGCCTTTTAACAAATTAAAACCAACTCCTAGAACATAAACGTTAAATCAAATCTAGTAACTAGGGTCTACCCCCCTTGGCTTCCCTAGGAGTAAGCCTAGAAGGAAGAGGTTCCAGTCAAGGTGACAGTGTGGACTATGAACCTAGGCATTGTGCCTCCAAGGACACACTAAGTGAGCTGGACTTTGCTCACGTTTGCAAGTGTGTATTAGGACAGCAACAACTGTTATAAAATATTAATTGTTGTTATAAACTGTAGTATTCTTGTGAATTCATATCAGCTAGCTTACTTCTTGAAGTTTTATGGTCTTAAGAAGCACTAACATCATATCTTTGTACTTGCAAGTTGCTATATTTTCTTGTTGTCTTGTTTTGGGCAGGTACACTTCATTTCACCATTTGCTTCATCCCTTAAAGACCATAAGAACCTTCTGAATTGAGTGACCAGTGAGAGGGGGATTTTCTTGCATCATTGCCTTAGTTTTCAGCACTTTAGGTCACTGGGGACGTCTCCCTTGGGGTAATCTTGATATATCCCTCAATAGAAAGGGGTGTCCTGTTAAGGTGATAGTGGTAGGTCACCCCCTGTTACACCAATCTTGCATCCACTTGCCTTGGGCTTTGAACAAGTACAGATTGTGCGATAACATGTCGTACAAGAAAATTAGGGCGTTTTATTGGAGAGGAATTTTTGGCCTAAAACTATCTAGGGAACTGCACCCTAGCCTAGTGCATCTCTTGATAGCTTGAGCGCACCTCTTCAGTGGCCAGAGCCTTCGAAAAGTCAAACCCTAGTTTTGACCGGTACCAGAAAACCAGGAAGCCAGAACCAGTACCAAAAGTACCAGTCAAGATTTGCGCAGGTCAAGTTTCAAGGGGTAAAACTTGAAATTTTCTGAAACAGTCAGCTCCAGCAAACTCGCCTCAACCTAACGCATCTAGTCTCTGGATCAGAATTCCAACATTTGAGTTTGAAAAATTAGGGTTTCCTCATAAAACCCTAAGTTGCAGTTGCAGTATTAGTTGCAGTTGCAATATCAATTGCAATTGCAATGCCAGTTCCTTCGTGCTAGTTCCTTCATGCCAGTTGCAGTGCCAGCACCAATTGCAGTACCAGTTGCAGTGAAAGTTCCTATAAAGTGTTGGGACTGAATTTTGTTGTCCTAGTGCACCTTACCCTATCAAATATCCAGCTAACTTTAAGTTACAAGTTGAAGCACCTTTGAAGTTTTAAAGGTTTGTTATTTACCGTTGTTTCCGGATGGCGCCACTACCCGTTGATACTATCAAAGGTATGTACTTACATATGTTCAAACTGTATCATTATTCTAAAGGGTATTTGCAGGAGAAAGGATCTTATGTCTAAATATCAAATCGTAGATCCAGAGGGATCTCATATCCAACACATTCAGAGGAATAATGCACTCCAAGTTTCATTATATTGATATGCATCTATTTGTTATGACATTATTTTGAACATTTAGGTTGTATGTTGAAGTTATGACCATCATACTAACCCTTGGTCAAAATTAAAGTCAAGTTATTAGATTGAGATTAGAGTTTATTCTCTAACTTAGATTTATGTCAAGATAGCATATTGTCTTAGTAAGAGGACAGGTTGAAGAAAGCACGTGTCATCTTGAGTGAAGGCGACTTGGAAGAAAAGCAACACACTCATTCTTGAAGACAAGACTCCAGGTTCCAGGTTTGATTGATTAAGTTGATAAGAATCAAATTTGCACATGATAAGTTTGATAACTACCTCATGACAAGTTGTAAAATTCCCTTCTTGGAATTTTTCGAAATTCCCACCAAGTTTTCTAATTTTGTTTAAGTTCTGTCACTGAGGTATTTTGTCAAACAGTTTGCCCCCCAACCAATGTAGATGCAATCTGAGATATCCTTTGTAAAGATAGACTTTTCACAAATAACAGTAAATAAAGAGACTTGGAAATGATAGTAAACGATTTCTTGCTCATAACCTCTATTTAAATATTTCATCCCATCAGAATAGGACAGCAGCCACAGGGATTGGTTACGTATATAAGTACTTCAAGTAAATGATAGCACAGCAATTATTAGCTGACCTGGAGATGACTGTCCATGCAAATATATGAAACTGATATATAAATTCTGAACTGTGGGTGCGCTTACAGCAGTTCCCCACGCTCTAAGTGTACCCAGATGTGTGAGGGAACTCTTTCCCCAAATGATGGCAATCACAGATAACCAGTACAGGAGCATTTCGACCCTCCTAGCAGCTCCAGTAGTGCCCAGCTTGAATAAAAACTCTATCTCAGCAAAGGTGTAACCATAAACAAGTAAATCGATCCCCCTTTGATGAGGAGATAGCACCCAGATTTGGAGTCTGACTCGTCCAAGCTGCCAACTGATGTCAAGGTTGCTCTCCACGCTGAAATATCAGTCCCATAGATAAATAAAGAGGCCAGCAGTGATCAGCTCAACTCCCAGATGATTAAGTGGCTCAGTCAAAGGAAAAGTGCGCCCAGCATATGAAGAAATGCGCCCAGATCAGGGAACAATGCGCCCAGCAATGAATCAGCTCGTCCCTACTAAAGAAATCGGCCTCTATCAATGACAATACTGTCCAGAAACAATGCCTTTCTATTTCCCACCAAAATAGCTCCTCTAACTTCAGAAATGCGTCCCCCACTTGCCCAGATAAGTAATAAAGGACCCCAAGCAGCAATACTCTGCCCACAAGCTGGAAGATGTGCCCAGCCACTCAAGAATGCGCCCAGTATGAAGGAACTCGACTTTCTAAGGAGAAATCGACCTCCACCCTTATCAACTCAACTACCAAAATGATGGAAACACGATCTGGTTGAAGCACAATAAGAAACCTGTGATGATCTCTCCCTAAACTGATTAGGGTGTGTAGTTTCAACATCGAAACCAGGAGCAAGAAAGGGTTTCTCCAAAACCCTAGACTCTTTTCTCAAGAGCTCTCCAAAAATAATTTTCTCAAAATGACAATCACAAGAATGAGGGGCGCCTCCTCTTTTCCCCTCTTTTATTTCTTCATTGAATTAATTCCCGCTCACTTTACTTTTTTTTTTAATTTTCTTTTAAAGTCACTTTATGCTTGCACGCTTTATAATTTTTAAGTGACTTTATTTTGCCTAAGACCCATGTCTACCTTTTTCCCCTTTCACTTTATAAAGCCATTTCTTAGGTAAAAGTTGAGATCCCTAGGTAACTTTTCCGACTTAGCCTACAGGAACCAATTTAGGCTAGCGGAACCATTCCTTATGCTTCCTAGGCCAATGGGGACATTACACAAGTAAACACTATAGTTGACATAGCAATCTTTAAAAAGTATTATACTTGGTAGCATGTGAGCATATTGAGATAAATGCTTATTGTAAACATTTACCAGATATAACTAACATCTCCTCTGAGAGAAACTTCTTGTTTTTCCTCCAGGTTACCATGGAGGAATGATTGATCACAACACTAGAAGAGTGTTGCTCTCATTATTGTATTTCTTACTTTTAACGCTTGTTTCAGGCAGGTCACAAGTGATAGCTCTAAAGGACCTACTGTGATGATTGTTCTCACTATTGCTTTATTATTGTTATAAAGAGTATTATTCTTATATGTTGTTGTTCCTATTCTAGCCAGGTCACAGGTGCCCTCAGGAAGATTTAGTGACGATTGCAGAATTCAACAGATTAGATGAGACATGAAGCAGACTATGTACATGACCGTATACACTCATGTACCAAAGAAGATGAAGAAGAAGCTATTTTTGAGATACAAATTATCTCATATGGAGATTGATTGTAATGAGCAAAAGGCTCCAAAGATGACCAAACATTAGAATAGAACTCACAGTAGACTTGGTCAATGAATAATGAAGCCACCTTGACAGGAAGCAGAATTCATTTGAAGTCTTACTCAGCTTTTCATATTAAGACTTGGTATTCAACACCAAGTATATCTTGTAGAGATGATGAAGTCCTTGTAGACTCAAAATGAGCCTGATCTCAGAGAGGATCAGATGGGAAAAGGAGACATTTTCCAGGACTGGCAGATAGATGCCATAAGTTGAGAAGACTAGAACGTAGCTTCAGAGACCTCTAGGAGACATGAAATCTCCTGGGAAGATTCCCTTGTTTCAGTGACAGAGAAGGAAGCCAGTCAGAAGGATTGGGATATGGATCTTTCCTTGAGACTAGAAGGGAAGTCAGTGGCGACTTCCAGGTTTGATCTAACAGATCAAGCATGTTGCAGTTAACAGTATAAAGATGTACAAGCCTGATTTGTGTCCAGAGGATTCTCCCACCAAGAGGGAGAAGACTATGACGAGACACTTACTCCAGTAATTGAAGAAATAGTTTCAGTATTCGTGAAGATAACTAGAACAACCATGATTATGATATAGTATGAGATTCAGGGGGAGCAGACCCTGTATTTGAGATTGAGTTACCTCCATGAAAGAAAAAAAGCTACCCTCCGTGTCAGTTATTGAGCCACTCCCAGTTTCAGATGAAGTTGTTGTCGTGATAGAGTAGAGGAGTTACTCTCAGATTTCAGCAAGCACAATGAGAACGGAGCAAACATTCTCAGCCTCAGAGCAGTTGTAGGTGCAGAGTCTCGATTCCAGAAGGAACATTTGCAGAGAGAGTAGAGGACATACTCTCAGGCAGTGAGACAAATAGTGTTTTACAGAAAGCACATAGAGCTAGCACATGATTGTGCAGATTAAGTTGCAGCAGGTAGGTACAAAGTGATGTGAAAATTTGATTTGAAGTTGAAGATAGAAAGACTCATGTCTGCAAGTTGAAAAAAGCTCTATATGGTTTGAAGCAAGCTCCTAGAGATTGGTATAGAAAAATTGATAGTTTGTTGACAAGCTTGGGTTTTACCAAGAGTAAAGTTGATTCTAACCTTTACTTCAAGGTTATGAATGATAAGCCAGTTATATTGCTACTGTATGTGGATGACTTATTTGTAACAGGAGAAGAAAAGCTCATCATAGATTGTAAGAAGAAGCTCACTGCAAAATTTGAGATGAAAGACCTAGGCCTGATGCATTATTTCTTTGGTCTTGAAGTTTGGCAGAGCCCAAAGAAGATCTTCCTTAACCAAGGGAAGTATGCAGTTGAAATACCAAAAAGATTTGACATGTTGGAGTGTAAAGGCATGAACACACCCATGGAAACAAACTTGAAGCTCCTGATTGATACTTCGTCAGAATTGGTTGATGTTACTCTATACAGACAAATTATTGGTTTGTTGATGTATCTGACGAATACAAGGCCAGAGATATGCTTTGTTGTGAACACCTTGAGTTAGTATCTGGTAGAGCCCAAATGTGTTCACCTTGTAGTTGCAAAGCATGTGATGAGATACCTTGAGGGTATGTTGGATTATGGTCTCTGTTATACTGGAGATCATGACTTCAGACTATATGGGATCAGCCATGACTTCATGGCAGAGAAGGAAGCAATCCAATATTGCTCTCAGCAGAGCAGAAGCGGAATACATTGCTGCATGTTCCGCGAGTTGTGAAGCCATATGGCTTCCGAAGTTGTTGACAGGTCTATTCGATCTAGAGATGGAAGCCACCGTTATTCTATGTGATAACCAGAGTTGCATAAAGATGACGGAGAACGCATTGTTCCATGATAAGTCGAAGCACATAGAAATCCGATATCACTACATTCATGATATGGTGCAGAGGGGAGTTGTAAAGCTCCAATATGTTGGCAGAGATGAGCAGGTTGCAGATGTGTTGACCAAGCCTTCATCTCATGTAAAATTTGAATACTTTCGAGACAAGCTTGGTATAGTCCGAAAGGACCTCCCTCGAAAGGGGGAGTGATGTGGATGATACTATGGTATCCTGACCAACAACGGGTAGCTTAGTTAGGATTTTATATCCTAGGGGACTGCTCATCCCTGGACAAATCCCGAAGGTCCGGTAAGGACGTTCTGTCAAAGTACCTATGCATGTATATGCTAGTTGTGGTCAGTAGTGGTAGCTCCATTAGGATTTCATACCCTAGCGAATCTTTTGATTCCTAGGCAGATCCCGAAGGTCTGGTAAGGACAGTCTTTTAGAGTACCACGTGGTAGCCCCATTAGGATTTTACATCCTAGGGAATCTTATGATTCCTGGGAAGATCCCGAAGGTTCGGTAAGGACGGTTTGTCAGAGTACCACAAAATGTTGTTGTTGCATCTACCTCATTATGTTGCCATATGTTGATGATGTTGTTATCTCAACCTCGTGTTGATGATGTTTTTGTCTCAACCTCGTGTTGATGATGTTGTTGTCTCAGCCTCGTGTTGATGATGTTGTTGTTTCAGCCTCCTGCTGATGATGTTGATTGATTCAGCCTCGTGTAGTTGATGATGTTGTACCAGCCTCGTGTTGTTGATGATGATGTACTAGCCTCGTGTTGGTGAGATTGTTGTTCTAGCTTCATGTTATTGATACTGATGTTTCAACTTCATGTTGATGATGATGATGATGATGTTATTCCAGCTCCATGTTGTGAACGATGATGATGACGCTATTCCAGCTCCATGATGTGAACGATGATGATGATACTACTCCAGCTCCATGCTGTGAACGATGATGATATTGATGATGAGAAAAAATTTCGATGATTTGTAGATATGCCAGTCAATGTTCCAGATGTTGATGATGTTGCTGCCCTCTCTCTCTCCTGATGATGTTGTATTGGGTTATGTCAGTAGAATACCCTTCTTGTTAAGGGGGAGTGTTGAAATATTGTAACTGCGAAGAATATTCTAATTATAATTGAGTTATTATTATATAAATCAAATCCCCTTTTGTGGATTGATCATGTCGGGTCTTGTATAAGACCAAATCCCCTCTTGTGGATTGGTCAAACCATATTCATATGGTGGTATTTAAGAAGTCATCCCCTAGGGTTTAACAAAGTGGTTTTAATCACTATTGGAAGAAGTCGGCCTTGCTTGGTGAAGAGACATAACCCTAGCGCCCCCTCAGCTAGTATAAATAAGTGAGGAAGGCGCCTCATTCACACACTCACTCAGTCACTCATCTAGTGCGCAAGTTTTGAAGGAAGTTGCAGTTAGAAGAAGGAGAGAGAGGCGCATGCTCCGTCCTAGTATTATTCTTGGTAGTTTGGTCTTTAGTCTTGGCATTGTATTGGCAATATATTATTGAGGAAGTTTTTGTTGGGTTTTCTCCCCCGTGAGGGTTTCCCAGGATAAAAGGTTGTGTACCTTGTGATTGTGTTTATTTCAGTGATCCTACTTATGCTATTATTCTCTAGTAAATTGAAAAGAACTTAATAGCAGCTCTAAATTTAACAAAATATAGGTAGAAGTAAATATGCAGTACATTCCTCATATTTAGGTAATTAGACATTTTTACTAGAAATTACTGCCCACCATAATTTATGGAATTCTTTCTATAATTTAGGTAGGAGTAAAAAGTAAATATGTTGTACATAGAGATTGCAACAACCCCTTAAATTTAACACTCCCACGACTTTACTCTACTATCATTTTCCTGGGCCCTCCTGTGAGGGAGTCAAGCCTAGTCTTGCTCTGATACCATGTTGAATTTTCATAAGAGATGATATCGTGTGTGAATGAATATCTTATTACAATGATGAGTGTTCTATATATAAAGAACATATGGTGACCATGGTGACCATCCATGATGCGTCCCTTGGGTAATAAATGATGATGATGATGATTAACGTATAATATATTTATACTATATATTATATTATACATATAATATAAATATACTTTATACTTTATTATATATATATATTTATACTTTATATTATAAATATATTATTACATTAATAATATTATAATTAATAAGATTGCTTAATAATTAATAATCTTATTATTAATTATCAATCTAGTAGAATGTCTTTCCAATGCTGCCCAAACATCAACAGGATCTTCTAGGGTTTGTAGTGGAAAACCCTAGATATTGTTAAATTATGAGATTGATTCAATACTGTAAGCTTCTTTTACTTCTTACTGTACTTTTAACTTAGATTCTTAATGCATACTTGAAACTGAACAGCAAAAACCATGTAGTTTTACCAGCATGTAAATTCACACATGTACCCTGGGGAAACTCTATACAGGGAGAAAAACCCCAGCAAACAATTTCCTTTTATTGCAAAGATTAGTATGACCACTTGCAAAATATCCACCATGAAAATTTTGCTCTTAAAGAGTTTGCCAAGTTGACTCTGACCTGACTGTGTAACAACGAAACCTTGCTGATATATAATCTCCTGTTACAGACCAGCATTGAAGATGTATCTTTGTTGCCTTCAATGACTGATATACGCTGCCTCTTATGGACTGTTACACTGCCTCTTATAGTCTGATATACCAGCACTGATATGGATTGTTACGCTGCCTCTTATGGTATACCGTATGATATACCAGCACTGATATGGACTATTACGTTGGACTGTTATTGTTGCCTTCTATTGGACTGATACACAGCCTTTTCTTGGCTTGATATACCAATCTGTTATGGACTGATATATGCACAAGTTATGCTGGACTGTTATACACCCTCCTCCTTCACTCATACGCTGGCTTGAGATAAAAGATGAAGAGGGTCGACCTTGTATCTTAAAGGAGGAGAAAGGAAGGCTCGAAATAGCCTAAGTGAATGCATGTGTTTACAACTGAACTTAACTCAACAACCAGATTTAGAACTGAACTTTAACACTTCAGTTAGGACTCGCCCTTGACATGGCATTGCATGTTATGCCAACTCAACAATTGACTCGACATTGACTGGACATGCATGTGAATTACTCAACATGCACAAGACATGCATGCATGCAACATGCAACTAGACATGCATGGAACATGCGACATGCAACAAAAACTCGACAACTTTGACTTTGACCTAGACACGCAATTTTGACTTTTACAACTCGACTCTTTACATGGTGTTGGAAACAGACCAAAGCGGAAAGAAAGACGATTCTTGGGAAAGAAAGCATGCACGGGGAAAGCGACAGCACGCGCGCATGCATGGAAGACCTAACGACGGTAAGGTTAGGGTTTTGGTAATGTATTGTAAAGGATGAAGAGTCAGAAACGTATAAATATAGATACTTAGGTGTCATAAGGGGTTTGGGTTTTTACTTAGGTATCATAAGGGTCGGAGCATTATCGAGTTTAGCTAGTTATCTGTCGTTGCGATATGTAATATCTTGTTGTATGACCAAATTTTGTAAGTTGCTGAGTTGAAGGGGACTGGGGAGGGTTAGATTGCAAGCTGAGGAGCCTGGTGCGATCTAGTCCACCTCATATAGATCTTACCCAACTGAGAAGAATTGTAACGCGCGCGACGCTGTAGATGCAGAAATACTATAATAAAACAGCCAAGAGCCAGATCTTGTGGACATAGCCCTGGAGGGGGTGAACCACGGTAACATCTGTGTTATGTGATGAATGCATGCATATCTTTATTGTCTTCAATAGTTATTGTTATGTTTAATGAATGAGTTGCTATATTTCCTGTTTATTCGCAAATGACAGTATATTGCGGTTACAAATAATAATAATGGTTCAATATACAGTTCTCATATCTCGCACTCAATCCTAGGCTATAAACACATGAGTATTACAGCCACCCATTAAAGCTATCTCGGGTGAGACTGAGCAGTGCACTCTGTGCGCTGTGTTGCCTTCTGGTCTACCAGGAGGGACGATAGTTTTAGAGGCTTTGTTGGAAACCTGACAGACATGAACCCTGGGTCAATAAACTCGGACAGAATAGGAGAAAAGTTAACCAACACATGGAAATTTGAATTTCTTCATGGTTGATGGTGTTACACGTGCCAACGCACTAGATCAATACATTTACATCATTTGCAATATCAGGAAGATTGTTTGTTTCTAGCTCATAGGAATTTTATGTTCAACCTAACTTTTGCTAGATGCCTTGACTTTTGCTCATGGCTCACAAGGCTTGACTAGGCTAACAGAGGTTGTACACCCCCCCTGACTTTTGCACTAGTCTGTCTATGCTCACAAAGGTTGTACGTTCCCCATGACTTTTGCACTAGACTGCCTATGCTCACAGAGGTTGTATGTTCCCCCTGACTTTTGCATTAGACTTACATCTTGACTTTTGTCTTAGACTTACAAGGCTTCTACCTTTTCCTTGGCTTGACTCACAATATCATATAGCATCTCGTTCATCCTGACTTTTGGTTTGACTCACAGAGGTTGTACGTTCCCCCTGGCTTTTGTCAATACCTCACAAGACTGGTTGATTCTCCAAATCTCCCTAGCTAGCCTCATGGTGGCCCATATGGCCTCTCTCATTGGAGAATGACTGTCAATGCTGCCAAATTTAACAAATATCACCTTAAATCTACTTACATATCCTCAAGGGAGGTCTTAGTTGACCCCATATGCCCAAAACAAATTACTAGGCACTAGTCTTCTCCCATCTAGTCAATCTAAAATTCAAAACTTTATTTTTTATCAATATTTTAGGGTAAATTTAGGGTTTTGTTTGGCTTACATTTAATTTTCACCCAACAAAAACCCTAGACGTCTAGGGTTTTCATGCGTATTTTTTACCTAGTATTCTAGGGTTTTCTTACATATTCTCGACCTAGAATCCTAGGGTTTTCTTGCATATTTGACCTAAAATCATTTTATTGCTTAAAGTTTGCCTTGTTGATTTATACTGTTGCACAATTAGGGCTAAACGTCTTGTTTTAGTTGACTGTTATAAGCCTTGTAATTTTCGTATTTTAAAAGTTAATCAAACACTAGATTTATTCATTATTTTAGCCCTATTTTCTACCAGTTTATATCTCATTTTGAGGGCTGAATTGTATTTCCTTTGTAACTTGTTTACTGTTGTAATTTCCTATCTTTATTGCAAGTTTTAAAACAGCCATTGGTAATTTTCAGATTTGAGTGGTTTGGGGATTGTTTTGCATGAGATAGTTACTTGATAAACCCCCTAAATCAGCCTTAGAACATCTAAAACCAAATCTGGAATTTACTTTGAGAAACCACCTTATCCTTGAATCGTTTGATATATTTCATTGATGGTGTATTGAGTAGCTACATAGGAGGCCATAGACTTGATTGTGTCTTGCTTTAAGATTCCTTGCAGCTACTAGGGAATCCTCCCTTGTGTTGGATCTGTCCTTCAATAAAACAAGGGAAGTTGTTGCCTATGTGACACTGATGACATCATCTGATGTTCCACTAGTCTTGGTACCTTGTGAAGGCTTCGCACTAAGGTGCTAGAATTGTGTGGTAACACACTTCAAAGGAACAACTTCTACTCTCTAGGATGAAGCCACTCCACCAATATTCATAGATGTGAAGGATAACTCCAACACCTAATATCCATCCTGTCCAGGTTTTCTATTTTTCTTTTTCATGCAAACTCTTCTAAGTTTAAACTCTACGAGGTCTTGGTACTTCTAGGTCTAGGCTCAAGTTAAATGTCCTAATCTTTAGCTGGCTATTAGTAAGTAACTCTCCAATGAGAGAGACACAAACCCCAAGACTGTTGATATTATATTTTGAAAACAGCATATATGTTCCCTTTGGGATAGCCTGCAGCTAAAACTGGTTGTATTCTCTCTGTATATAGTAATATAAAGGCAGCTAAATTACAAATAAAAAAGAATAATATTAATAAATAATAATAATAAAACATAATGAGAACATAACAGACATAACTTTTCATAAAGGCATCAAAAGGCACCCCTTGGGTTCTATTTATAATCAGGGTCCCACTCAATTTATCAGCATCATTCATTTTTTTATATTATTTATTTTATTCAAATTGGAAAATCAATTATATAGTTGTGTTTATACACAACACCAGGGCCTTAATGTGGACCCTGATTAATCCCAGTACCTACATGAAGGATAAGAGCAGCCTGAACATAGCCTATGCAACAAACAATTCCGCATCTTGAAGAGGGAAAGAGTATGCATCGTTAAGTTCAGTTTGCATGATATGTAATTTGTGTGATACCCAGAAGTTGTGTTCAAACTTCAAACGCCATGCATGTGAGGATAGGGCCTCAAACTATAATGCCCTACACTTGCAGATATGCACAAAAATAAGCACCTAAAAATAGTACCTATGTCTTGAGGATAGTAGCATCCTGGATCTGCAGTAAACTTAGTGCTCTTCTTGTATAGATGCATGGTGACATCATAAACCAAAGTTCACCACTTTGGATGAAGTATAATGTGTTATCATTGCATCGATGCAATGTTAGAAGCATTGATATGATGGTATAAAGTTTAAACCACTGACGTCTGCACTAGTTAGAAATTAGAATATATATGCATGATTGGTCATATGCAGGTTCAGGTGCAGAACCAAAGAATTTTAAGAGCAGCAGTGGTAATTTCATATTTTTTTGTGGGGAAGAATGGTGATTTAAATATGATGATTATAAAAAATAATGTTTTGATAAAACCGGTGTGTGCACAGGTTCACTTATATTATTGACCAAGCTAGTTGAGGCCTCAAATGTGCCACATTCATAGAGAGTGCGAGTCATTGTTGCGCTGAGTCTAGATATGTTGGGGAAAAGGGCCTTCCATAAGAAGCTTTCCTTGGAGACCTTGACTTACATTTTCCTCATTATATGGTCGTGCAAGCCTCTACAAGGCCTCACACCCCCTAGGGCTTCAATCTCTATGTCCCCTACACTTAGCCATAACCTACACCACAACAAACCAAAGTTGTATCATAGGTATGAAGCACCTAGTAACCTAAAGGACCCCTACTTTATTCTTACACATCTCAGAAATCGAGTGTCCCTTTAAAACATGTGGTAAGGTATAAAGTGTCATAACATAATACAAAGGAGTTGGAGAAGGTTTATATAAAACATAATAAGAATATTGGGTGGAGTGTGGAATAACTTGGTGCTGGAAACAAAATGAAAAGCATGAAATAAAGTGCAAGGAGTATTAGTACCAATACATCTACGTAAGACTTTCCTAGGGAAGTGTGTCAAGGGTGGTAGGAGCAATGGGGGGCATATAGGGGACAAAGTGAGAAGGGAGGGTACATAGGAGAGAAAGGGGATAAATATTGATTAAAAGGGAGGTAAGTGGATGACAAAAGTAGGGAAACAAACTGAGGAAAAGGATGGAAAGGAAGAAGGAGGAAAGTGAAGGAGGAGGAGAGCAAATCAGAGAGGAAAAATGGAGGAAAAGTCCTAGAGAGAGACAGCTCGAGACTCAAAAGGTTTCACACTTTCTAAAGGCACATCATGCATCACAATAGGCACCAAGGGAACTAGAAAACTTTGGGGAATGGTAAGTAAACTGGCATCCCCTACTGAGCATGCAAGAACATGGAGTAGGACATCAGTAAGCAGACATATTTGGTTATCAGGTAGTCTTCTTTACTCGGCTACGGTAATTTGTTTGGACATTTAGATTTATTAGAGCTAGAAAGTTACCACAGTTGTGGAAAAAAAATTCTGATACGTAAGTTTCTCAAGGAAACAAAAGTAGTTGATTTTCCTCCCACTTAGATAGGTTGCCAGAGGCAAGCCCTACATTGGTGAATTTTAAAATTTTAAAACAGCAGTAGAAAACAAATCTTGTGCATGCACTAAGGTCCTCCGAGCCAATAACAGAGGTGTTATGAGGAATTTGTTGATTTTTTAAGTGCGCATTTGAAAGCAGTTCATTACTCCTTACATTCCCCAACCGAAAGGGGTTGTTGAGCGAAGAAATCACACAACTGTGAAAATGACTAGAATCATCCTAGAAAGTAGGACAGTACCAAATAAATATTGGACGGAAGCAGCACATGCTGTAGTGTCTTGTTGAATCGATTTCCCGCAAAAACAATGTGAAATGTCACCACTCAGAAGGTTTGACCAAGCAGAAAACCTCAGGCTAGTCATCATAAACCTTTGGTTCTCATGCATATGTGTTGATTCCTAAAGAAATTAAAATTTGCATTATTGTCCATTAAATACCAAAATTGGATGCAAAAGTGCATGAAATTGATATTCACTGGTTAGAGTGATCAACATAAGGCTTACATAACAAAGCAGCATTGAGTTGAGAAAACATTTTTTATAAGAGTGCAGGGATTTTTCACCCTGTTTCAGATCTGAAAATTGATAATGATGGTTGTTGTGAGACTGAAAATTCAACTAAATTGCATGGCAAGAAGGTGCAAGAGGCAGGGAAGTCATCCAGAGTTGGTATGTGTTAAGTACACAACAATGGGAAGGCTGAAAAAGTTTCCAATCAGGCAGAGGCAGCACTGGTTTGGAGGGGAGAACAGAGAGGGAAATGTGTTGGGTAGGTGTTATATTCTTTGCATGTGTGTGTGGGGGCGCGTCAGATATGACAACTGCGTCTGACGATCCCTCTAGTAGTGCTCTTTGTGTCGTGTGTGCCGGGTGCTTTCCTAGGGGGGTCTCAGGGGGGGCAGGTATGCCCCCCTTGGTTACGCGCAGTGTTCAGCAATGGGTGGTAGCTCGGGGCTGACGGGGTTCAGGGCAGCACCCCGAAATTTTTTTTTGGGCGGTTTTTGCTATTTTTAGCAGTTTTGTAAATTAATCCCGGATTAAGGGATTAAGGTTTTGGTATCTACGGAATACCTAAAAACATTGTATATATATTGTATAGTGAATGGTGAAATTCAATATAATGAATATAAGAAAGGTTTTCCCGATTGAGGGTTTCCGGTATAAATCTGTGTACTATGTGAATGAGCCATTGATTAATTTTTGTTTTGCTTAAGAATCTATATGCATTGCTTTACTTCACAGGTTTAAAAAATTACAAAATGCCCAAGTGGTACCACGCAATGTTGCCAGAGCGGGAAGCGAAGCGGGAGCGTTTTTAGGAAGCGAAGCGTCGGGAGCGTCATTTTCAAAAAATCCTCGGGAGCGAAGCGTCCCGGAAGTGTCTATTAGATATATATATATATAAATTTATATATATATTGCGTTTATATCAAAAAAAACATGCAGAAAGACAAATTAGCTGCAGAATGTATGAAAACATGCATATTTGTACATTGTAACATTAAAATGGCATCCATAGTAGTAAGTAGTAGTACATCAATGATTAATCATTCGAGCATCAACCATCTAGAATCTANCAATTACAAACTTACAAACCAACATACAAATTTTTAAGCCATATAATAGAAAGTAGACCATTAAGTTATGGAATGAAATAGTCATCTAGCAACTGTCAACAATAACATGAGTCATGACCAAATAGTTATGATTACAAAATAGGCCATTTGCACTGAATTATGAAGAGCGAAAGGTCCAAAACAATAAAGTTTAAATTGTGCTAGACTCTAGAGTCTAATTGCTAAATGCTATGAATCTATCATCTATAGACTGACATGTAAAGTAATGAAAAGGGAGAAACATCAAACAACTATCCCATCCTCCTTCCACCAACACGATTGCCATGTGTGCCTCCGCGTGGTGGTAGTGGAGGAGCCTGAAAAGAACGATCACGAAACTGTGTAGTAGATGAAGATGAAGCCCCTACTGCTGGAGTCCTGAACAGGGGGGCAAGGGACTGGGTAGTAGTTGGGGGTGGCATCTCAGCATGATCATCATCATCAAATAGAGCATTCTCCAATTGCTCTAAAAGCATTACCCCATCCTCCAAATTATCCTCCTCTGGATGGTTGTCCCAACACTTCAAGTTTTTATTCTCTTTTGCCTCCTCACAGTAATGGGACAACAATCGCAAGTTGTAATGAACATAAACCAAGCTCTCTGCCCAGCCTTCATTCAACCTGTTTCTTTTGACGTTGTGGATGAAACTGTAGGTGCTCCAACACCTCTCTGCAGAAGAAGTGTTCACCACCTGTCAAAGCATCCGTGTTGCCAAACGTTGGAGTTGTGGGGTGCCACTGCCATAAACGTTCCACCACGCAAGAGAACTCAAATTCCCTCGATCTCTTAATGCATGGTTGGTCCCAAAGGCACCTTGGCCAAGCATGTACTGGCTCAATTGTTGTCGTATCTTGTCACACTCCTCCTCATCCAGGACCAATTTATCTAATGCTTTCATATAACCTGCAACAATTATAATTTATCATAAATAGAAATGAATTATGAATATAAACCATAAGTAGAAAATTGAAATGAACATAAACCATAAGTAGAAATTATTATAAAGAAATTGTTTGAAAAAATTTCTACCTACTTGAACCTCTAGATCTTGGTGTGGTTTTTTCTTGGTCCCACCACCAGGTGTTGGTGTTAAAAGCCATGATACATGATAGTATTTCGGTGTTAGCACATATGCTAAGGCATGTAATGGAATATTTAGCATTTCCCACCGTTTTTCCACTTCTACACGAATAAGGTTATACATGTCGACATCTTTAGGCTCAACAATGTCTTTAATCATCCCTAGCAAGCTATCCATTTGCTCATACACCTCCTCAATGATTGGCCGATCTGAATCTGAAAACTTGATCATGTTAGAAATTGACTTGGTGAATTGCAAAACATACCGAACCTGTGTCCAAAACTGACTGTCAAGCACTATGTTCTTGACTACTAATGCACCTTCTTTATCACTGCTCAAATCATCCCATTCATCACTCATCACCATACTAGCCAAAGCTTGTCTCACCTTTAATAGGCGCCTAAAAGTGAGGTAATAGCTAGCAAATCTAGTTGGTGCAATCTTAAGTATCTGCAACCTGGAGTAAGTGCTATAGTAGTAATTGACCCTTGTATGCCTGGTGATATATTTGATGACTTGCTTCCCTCTCTTGTACAACTAATTAATCCATCCACATTCTTTATGTTTGACAATACCATGCATCAAAAGGTTCAAGGTGTGCACCAAACACCCAGACCAAAAGATGTGTGGATGCATTTGCTCAATGATTTTACCTGCTCCCTTACAATTTGTTGCATTATCAGTGATTACTTGAATCACATTAAAAGGGCCAACTTCATCAATTATTTTCAACAAAAGCTCTGAAATGTTTTGAGAAGTTGCACTTATTGAAGATGAGTCATGTGTTGCGAGAAACACTGCACCACTAGAAGAAACACCAATAACATTGATCAAATGTTGGTTTCTAACACTTCTCCAACCGTCCGATACAATGGATACCCCAACGTCAGACCATTCATTTGTAAACCGTGAAAGATCGGCTTGAATTTTTGCTTTTTGCCTATCAAGTAACACAGTTCTAGCTTTCTCATAGTTGAGGCTCTTGTATCCTTGGGGGGATTTTTCGTTGATGGCCCTCACCATGTCATGCCAATAGGGGGAGCGAAGCAAATTGAATGGGACACCACAAGCATAGAGAAACCGTGCCACTTTTGCATCCACCTCACCCCTACCTCCAGTATCAAAGAAATCTCCTATTGTTCTTCTAGATGTAGAGGTTGTAGAACCACGAGGAGATCGAGATGTGCCACCAAATCTAGATGAGACATCATCAGATTGAAGCTTTTGTTTTTTACCATGCTTTCTTTGTGCAGCTTCCTCTATCTTTATGTATATTTGTCTCTGTTCTTTGGATATCTTAGGGCAAGGATTAATCCCAAGGGACCCCGTACTGTCATCACTCTCCATTATACCACAAAGATGCCTCCTCGCACAGGTATATGAACCAGTATAAGGTTTTCCTTCATGACAATCATGAGGACATCAAAATTTAATGGTTCCACCACCTCTCCCCACATCAAGTTTTGTCACACATTTCCACAAGGGTGTCAATGAAGCTTTCCCACCTTCATTGCTCTCTTCATCCTCTTCGAACCCTCCTTCATCTTCAAACCCTCCCTCATCTTCATTCTCTTCTTCCCTTTGATGCCTAGTCCCTGATAAGACCATGAGAACCAAAAATGGAATGATAAACCAAAAGAAAATCATTTTCCTCAAGCTTTAGATGAACAAACTGCAATAAAATGAGGGAGAAAAAGGAATGGGAAAGAGTAGGAGAGGAGGAAAAAACCATAAACAAATATAACCCAAGGAAATGAGAGAGTTGGGGTTTGGGCTTACCTCTTTAGCTCTTGAATCTTGCAAGTTGAAAGTTGAGATAGATGGTTGCCTTTGTTCTCTCCTCCAAGCTCCTCTTTGTTCTCTCCTTCAAACTCCTCTTTAGTCTCTCCTCCAAGCTCCTCTTTGTTCTCTCCTTCAAGGTCCTCCAAGATCCTCTTTGCTCCTCCAAGATTTCCTTTGATCTCTCCTCCAAGCTCAAGCAAACACAAATAGAAACAATGAGGAAATGAGAGGGGGAAAATATCTTTTATTCCCTCCTCACTTTCCCCTAACCCATCCCTAACCACACCCCACACTCTAACTCAACTCAAAAATAAATAAATAAATAGTATTTTTCTCTCTTAAGCGTGGAAGCGTGTGGACCCTACACGAAGCGCTCGGGAAGCTTTGTTGAAGCGTTCAGGAAGCGATCTTAGGAGCGAGCTTCCGAAATCCGGAAGCGTGCTTCTGGATTTCGAAAGCTCGCTCCAAGGTGCAACGCTTCCTGATGGGCAAGGAGCACATTTTTGCACCCTGGAGCAAGTTTCCGAAATCCCGAAGCGCGCTTCCGGATTTTGGAAGCTCGCTTCCTAAGCGAACCCGCTCCGAGCGAGGTTCTGAGGGTGGAGCGGGGGGGTGCTTCCGGTAACCCTGGTACCACAACACTCTGGAGCACATGCAGTTAGAGTAGCTTCATCAATAGAGAGAGGTGTTGACCACCTATTTCAACTAGGGGGTCAACTCCATGTGCCATGAAGTTATGTACCTGACGGTGCAACAAAGTTGAAGACTTACTGGTTCTACAAGGCAATTTTGGCCTCAGCACTTCTTTTTGTAACTGGAATTTTCACTCCCCTACGTGGGATAATAATGTAATGGGTCTCCATGGATCATATTGTAGGTTAGTTTCCTAGGACTTTATCATTAGGGAAGTCCTTTCATCGAGTGTTTTTTTTCCTCAGGTAATTAATTTGGCCTAACCAGCCTTTTTAATTACCCTTGAGTATTTCACTCCCACAATAATCCTCCAAAGTGGTGAAAGGCATTCTAATGATCGAGCCATATGGGTGACTAGTGTCTAGGAATATTGTAAATGACCATGCTAGACATCTCCTAGAGTCTTGCGGAATTCCGTCGAGTTTTAATAGTTTTTTTGTATCTTTTTAAATTACCTAGTTAATAGTAATTTTAATTAAATTTGATGTAAAAATGTAAAAATTTGGTCTTTGGGATTTTTGATAGGGGTATTTGTACTCAAAAGAAATGGAATGAGACCCCCTACACCCTTGGACCAAGTTTCAGCTCAATTGGACAGGTTTTGTGAGGTCTTTGTCCATGAGGAGTCCAAGTCAGTCTAGAGTCAGCAATTTAATTGCTTAATTGACAAAGTCAAAATGGCAATTTTTTGTAAAAAATAAGCAAAAAAGTTTGAGAGAGAGTGGAAAAGCTTTCCTAACCTTTTTCCTAAGTTGGAAAAGTAATTTTCCACTTAAATAACCCCCCCGTGCTTAGCCAACAACTTAAAGTGGTGTTCTCTTGCTAATTGACATGTGGGAATTAAAAAGTTTAAGTGAAAAAAGCCACTTAAACCCTAATTTCTCCCCCCTTGGTGTCTAACCTCATGTTTGACCATACGAAAAGGTGGTTTCCCCCTTTTCTCACTCAACCCTCAAACCCTAACTTACCAAAACCCTAAAAGTGATTTTTCCTTGACTTTGTCTATTTCTCTTGGATGTGTGACACTTGTAACTCATCCAAGAGGGGTAACTCTTGGCTCCCAAGTATAAATAAAGGTCTCCCCTCCCTCATTTGACATCTATTATTTCCCTATAGTTACCATGCCAAAATCTCTCCTCTCCCACTTTTCTCTCTCTATCTTTCTTGCTCTCATTCTTTCATCTCAAGCTTGTGGCAAGTATTTGCTCAAGCTTGCTTCTACTCTAATAAAGAAAATCTTTGGAGGACATATGGTGTTGGGAGTCTTCTTGGTGTCATAATTTTCATGAGGTGATCTTGTTCTTTTGTATTCTTCTTTTTGCATGCATAGCTTTGAGATCTATAGTAGGAATATTAAGCAAAGTATTTTATTTGTGTAGGTTTATGATAGTATCGTCATAGATCTAGTGAGCATCTATTTAGTTATTTCAAAGTATTTTGATTTAATATCTAGATTCACTCACTTCCTATTGTTTCTTGTAGCTTAGCATTGAAGATTTGCAAGGTTTCCTAAGGTTTTAATTGAAGATTTCAAATTTGGAAATCTTTCATTTCACCCACATTTACCCTCTAAAATTTTGTGTTTCTTATTGTTGTTCATTTCCATAATATTTTGGCATACTAACATGTTAGGATAGGTCATTTATATGCTTAAATCTTGCTGAAATTTACATAGAAAATTTATGGTTTTAATAATAGAAATTTTCACAAGTTTGTCACATTTTGCAGCATTTCCAGCAAGCTTTTGCTTGCTGATTTTTTGCAGGTTGGTGACATAAAGGAGGATTTACAGCCCATTTGGGGCACCTACAAGTCAAAGAATAACCTCCTAAGTTGGAGTAACATATTCTCAACACTTCTTCTTTTTCTCTCCATTGTAAGCAAGCCCCAAGAGACTCTCTAGGACTTGAATTTCTCTAAAAGTTTTAAATTTCTACAATTTCTATTTCTTAGTTTGCCTACACCTTGCATAGTGGATTGGCCTAGCCACCCATGCAAAATCGTAAGTCTAGTTTATAAGTTTTATTGTCGGCGTTGCAATTTATTTTCTAGTTTGTCCCACTTGTCTTTAAGACAAGGTTGTGTGGCTAGGATTAGTTTCATTTCCAAGTTATTTATTTTTCACCCACTTGTGCACAAAACCGGTAGGTTTTGTCCTCCACCTTGTGCACTTGTTGAGGTTGTAAGTAGATTAGATTTACTTTCAAATATTTACTTATTACTTGTTTGCCTATACCTAGCATAGTGTTTGGCCAAGCCCACCATGTTAAATTGTAAGGCTAGGCAAATAGTTGATGTCATCTTGCTTCTATTGCTTATGTTCATTGATTATCTTTAGATCTTAGAAGCTTATCATCTTTATTTGCTTAAGCCCATGGAGGCATAGTGTATTTACTTGTGTATTTCTTTCAAGCATTTACTTTCCTTTCAAGTTCTTGCAATTTACTTTCAACTTTCAAGCACTTGCAAGTTATTTCATTCAAGCACTTAACTTAATAAATCTTTAAGGTTCAATTTATCCTAGATCCATAGGGGTTTCAATTAAACTAGTTTAACTAGAGCACCTACTATTGTCCAAACTTTGCCATCAAAAAGGGATCTTGTGGAGGCGACAGGGGGTGCTAGATCAGGGATGGTCTCACGGCACTAGGTGTCCCCCTTGTTGACCACCCTTGTTTCCCGGATTGACCTGTGGAGCTAGGGTAAGGCCTTGTTTGTCTTACTTATTGAGCACCCAACAGTCTTTTTGATATAAGCCGGGAGAGTTTTAGGGAAGTCACATAGTTTTCGGATTCACTTTCACTTAATCAACCTAATTAATCCTAAAACTTATCCACAATTAACCTTGGCTTAGCTTCATAATCTACTTTTGTGGTTCATGCTCTCTAATCCATGCAAGCATTTCAAATTCAAGTTATTTTCATGCATTTTATTGAGCACTTGTGGATGGTTAAACTAGCAAGCTAAGAGTTGCGCATCTTTTGCCCGTGGAGGCTTTATTTCATGCTTTATCTTTGCCCATTTGAAGCTGCGCACTAGCCCTTGGAGGCTCTTTTGATTGGTCTTTCATCTATCTTTGAGTTGTGTATTGGAGCCATTGCATAACCCCATGAAGTTGCGCATCTTGTGGAGGCACTTCATTGTTCGGGTTTGTTGAATTGTTGTGTTGTGGTGAATGTTATCTTGAGTAATATTTTCCTTCCCTGCACAATCAAATCAAGTTAGTTCATTGTTACTCTAAGTTAGATCTAGTTAGTGCTTGTTTCTTTCCTTGTCAATAATTGTATTTTGTTGTATCATTTCCTAATTCTTTGCATGCTTATTTTGTTAATAGTTATTCAATTGTAAGTTGTGTAAAGTAATTTTTTTGTATCCAATTGTAAGTTTTGTAAAGTTCTTCTTTATACTCTTTGCAACTTTAGTTAACCCCATTGCCCAACCTTAGGCACTAGTCACAGTCGACTTAGGGAAAGGGTTGCATTTCATTGAAATTTGCGCTTTGCATTGTTTGCCTCTCATATAGGCTAGAATCCCCCAACCTTTAACTAATTAAAATCAACTCCTAGAACACCTTTAATCATTCACATAGTAAATAGGGTCTACCCCCCTTGGCTTCCCTAGGAGTAAGCCTAGACGAAAGAAGTTCAAGTCGAGGTGATAGTGGGCTTGAACTTAGGCATTGTGCCTCCAAGGACACACTAAGTGGATTGGACTTAGTCCACGTTTGCAAGTGTGTATAAGGACAGAAACAAGAGGAATGGCCAAGCAGGAGACAGATAAGACAAGGAAAGTGGCATGTTTATTTTTTCTCATTTACCGTTGTTAATAAAAAATAATGATTGGAAAAAAACCCTCATGGAGGGTGAAAGCGAAGTGGCTTCTACAACGAAGCAAGATAGGAGCATCAGCTTGCTGTGTAAACAAGGTATGTAACAAATGCGTTATTCAGACAAATCAGACTTTGCATCAATGGTAAAGGGGCTGCAATCTTCAGCCAACATTTATTTCCATCCAGCTGGTGACTCAATGGTCAAACAAGTGGTTCCTGATGTGACTTGTTCTACATCAACCATTTGAATTATACGTCACGCAGTTCAAATTTTTACACCTTTTATAGCTTGCTTGGTCCAACTAAGTTGGGTATGTTTGGACAAGCAGCTATGTTCAATATGACCATTAAGGGAGGACATTAGAGTATCTATCATACCACAGTACACATTAGGAATAATATCAATGAAGCATCTCTCTCTTATAATTGTGTATGCATGATCTTTAGAGAACTGTACTCTCATCTAGGGAGCAAATACCTGGCAATTATGGCCAGCCAATTCTGTTGCCCTTCCAGCTATGAGATTGTACAGTAGCAGTTCATTTGGAGCCTGACACAAAAATTCAAAAAACATTAGCTCCTGCACACAATTTGACACCATCAATTGGATATGATTATCATGGAAATGAATTCCAATACTGCACTAAGAGTAGATTTTACAGTATAATCTCAATTGTTATTGCAAGGTTTCACTATGGTGAAAATTGGAGATACAAAAAATGAGGACCACAATCAAACACTAAGTAAAAAAGCTACTAGTTCAAGCATAACCATTCAGAGTCCATCAATAAAAAAATGCTGATAGAACATAAGCTTACCTCATTCGAGCTGCAGACAAGTTGAGCCAATCCATTCGGATGAAATCTGACATCTAGAACCTTCTGAACACCTTGCTGAAAAACAAAGGCAGACAACTTCTTAGAATGATTCAATGGTAACTGCCAGACCTTGTTCTTGGGATTAACCAAAGGACATCAATAGAAACAAATCTAAGTAGCAGTCTACAATGAAATCAAAAAGGGAAAATCCACACATGATCCAAATCAACCTCCTATTAACAGATCAAAATAAAAACAAGCAACCGATTTCTTATCAACCAATATTTATTGAAGTTCAAAGGGATCTTATAATCAATAAGGGAAAGCAATTAAGCTATAGGGAGAACAAAATACTATTGAACATCAACAACACATGACAATAAAAACTTTGAATAAGTGTCGCCAAAACCTAAGCAAATTTTGCAGTAAACATCTCATATTCACAAACTTACATCCATTCTTCCAAGAGGTTGTGCGAGAGCTACACTTGATGTGTACGCACTCCAAGTTGGGATCCATGAGGAATATGCTTTTCGCTCCAACCATACTGCTGGCCCTTCAAACTGTTTACCAAGTGAATCCCAACCTGAAACAATAAAGGTCAGTTAATCTAAGAATGAAGAACAATTATTCTAAAACATTTAGTGTTCTGTTAGAAGAGTGTTTCCTTCAGGACTTTCTGATATAAATCTAAAAGCACAAGTACAACTGGATTAAGATCTGTAAGATTCATAGACTTCTTCACATGACTTCTGTCTCATTCAAAAACAAACACAGACAGCTACTAGTATTATCATATTAAATCAAGATAAACTATAATACAGAAATAGTTGCTTTTGGAGAAAACAATACCTTCAAACAATGATCTCCACTTTTGCTGACGCCTTCCACAATATCCATTAGGACTAGATGTCAAAGGCCAACTTAAACCTCCTTCCTGAGCCTGCAAGCACTTGACAATATTTGGCCTATATTGTTTAGTAAAAGCCTGATGTTCTGCCTCACGTGAGCTTGTTTGAGATTTATCGACACAACTGTCAGTGTCTCTCGCTCGTTGAATATCTGGCAAAAGTATCAACAATCTTGTTAGACGATTCACCGGCAAAAACACAAATAGAAAATCAGCCTTCAAAAATGTTGACATGGTTTCTGAAATAATGTGAAATAAATTCTTGCCCAGTGAATTCTCATTGAAACGTACCATTCAATGTCAAACAAATATCACAAGGCGGAAGAATTAACAGTAAAGCTGCAATATAGGAAAATAAATATATATAACTACCACCCCAAATTCCATAATTAAGAAAACATCATCTTGACCCATGATTATATTCAAGAATGCTTGGATTACAACAATACATGCCAATATAATTGAATTCTCATTTATTTAATGAAAGAAATAGGAAACGTCAAAATTGGAGATAAAAGAGAAGCAACTGTGTACAAAATCAGGACCAAGAAATAAACCTAAAAGACACACTAAAATCCATTATATGCTACAGCAACTGGACCTCTGCCAAAGTAATTTTATCACAGGAAACATGTGGTAATTTGTAACAAGTTAAGGCAAGGGTCTCCTTGTGTGTGTGGTTAATCATTCCATGCCCCCGTGCAGACCCCTACCCATATCACCTCTCCCCCCGTCTCTTGCCATGTTTTCCCTACAGAGACATCAGGTGACTAGTCAGGGTTATGAGCACTCGCAGGGTGGGCTGATGAGGAATGCTTCTAGGTCGAGTTCCTCAAACATGGTATTCAGTCTCTCGAATCCCACATTGCTGGTTTGTCTAACCATGTTTTCTGCTCCGAATTCTCCCAAGCATGGTCCCAACACATAATTCACCTCATTTTCAAATCTAGGACCAGCTCAAATCTGAACAATTATCAGGAATCATGGATAGAAGATGGTGGTGGTCTAGTATGTGGAAATGGAAATGCATGTTAAAAACTCGATTGTTCTTGTGGTTGGCTCTGGCAAATAGAATTCTTACCTGGGATAATGGACAGAGAAGGGGATGGAGTGGACCAAACAGATGTACTCTTTGTAAGGTAGAGGAAGAATCAGTGTCTCATTTGTTTGTTTCATGTTCTTTTGTGTCACAAGTTTGGCGTGAAGTTATTATGAATCTGAATTGTCCTGGCAGTGGATTTTTAATTCTTTGGAACTTTGCTTATGGAATTGGTTAAGGAATCCATTTTTAAAACAGTTCAAAGAACTTCCTTGCTATGTAATACAGGAAATTTGGTTGCATAGGAACCAAGTTCTTTTTGATAGATAGAATGGAAATGTGAGAATGGTAGCTCACAAAGTCTGGGTTGCTTTTCTTGAGAGAATAAAGGAGTCAACTCGTCAAACATCTAGTTTGCGATTAGCCCCAATCTTCAATCATATGATGGCATGGAGTTTCTTTCATGGCACAAGTCAGGGATACCAAGTCCGTGTGGAGCTAGTATGGTTTTATTTCTGTCTGAAAACACCATATCTATTTGAAGCTAGGTGCAGGTTATGGTTCAAACTTCAAACAAACGGGCTAAATTGATTGCTCTTTGGACTTGTTATTGCAGGATTTGTACTTGTGCAAAGCCCACCACATGATCCCCAAATCTTGCATAACTATGAAAGAAACTACCACTGTCACCTAAGTAGGATCTTCCCTCGTTTTAGTGATGGAGAAGGTCCGCCACAAGGGAGACTTCCCTACTGACCTCAAGGGATCGAATAGCAAATTTAGTAGCCAAGCCTACCGCCCCCTACCTTAATCACCTGTTAGTTGGTCTAAGTCTAAGAAGGAAGGAAAGGTTGTAGGGTGATTGTTGTACCTGCCCAGACCAAGAAATAATTTGTAGCATATGTATAACAATTAGCAAGCTAAAGTATGCAACAAGACCTCTTTTAGACACTAAACAAGTTAGATTGCTATGGCTGTTGCAAATTACAGCAGTAAACAACTTTATAACAGCAACAAATGATTTGCAACAGTGGCAAGAATTATTGCTCAGAAACATCACAATTGACTATGAAAAGTAAGCATTTAACAAATAGAATATTATCCAAATGCTAGAGACGATTTCTGAACAAGTTAAGCCACTTATTTTTCAGTGGCTGTAGCAAACTTTTGTAACAGCAGCAATAAATATTGTAAGTTTGCTAGGTTAGAGTTAGTAAAGTTAGTAGAACACTTGATAAAAAGATAAGATAAGATAATTTTATTAATGTCCAACAAATGACCACAAAAGTAGGTCAATAGAACTAAAGGATACATCCAGTGTGAATCTAATGTAGGAGTGCAAAAGCTGCTCCTATAAAATGAGAAAGATATAGAAAAGAAACAGAAAGTACAATCTAGGTAAATATCCAACTAGGCTAAGCCCTAGGCCTAGTTACAGCCAAAAATAAAGTGTATAAAACAGTGTCATAAGTGCAGTGATACAAAGTGAGAGTGTCCATAGTAGGGGTTGGACAACTCAAAACTATCTAAGGGAGATATATCTGAAACTTTGGAAATCGGGCAAATGAGGTCAATGTGTCCTGGATATGATGACTGATGGCAAGGGGGCGACGGGGGTCGCACTGGCTCATTGTCGAAGTCCTCGAGTACCATAATGGGATCTAGTTGTATGACCCTGGGAGGATGTAGGGCCGAGGAAGCTCAGTTCTCCTACCATCCAAGGTCGAAGAAAAAAAGCTTTGAATAGATCTTTGACTGCTCTGTTGGGGCTAGGAGGCTATCTAACGAGCGAGAGGTGCCCTGCTCTGAAACCGTCTGGTGTTGAACCCTCTGTCACTATGAGGATGAGTGGTCAAATGTATGGGCTTGCACCTCCGAACATGTCTCAAACATATCGGTCGATCACCCAAGGGGGCAGGCTAAGAGGAGACCCGAGGTCTCGCCACTCTACGATCTGAAGTACTCTGGAGCTCGGACTATCGTTTGTTACTCTGATTTGATGGAAGGGCATGGAAATTAGAGGTGATCTTCCTGGTCCACCCCGGGTGGGGGGGCATGCAAGAGATGGGATCTATGACTGAGAATCTCCTTGATGAATAGAGCTAGACACCTTTGGTCCTGATATCGAAAGAAAGTAGAGAGGGAGCCCTCTAAGTCCCTGTAAAGGCGGTAGTAACATCCTCTGATCTCATAGTATATGGGGCACCGAAAAATGAGGTGCCTCTCTGTCTCTAGCTCATGTAGGTGACACAGCTGGCAGATCCTATCAGAGTGTGGGATATGGTGATCAGTCTATACTCGGAGTCTATGAGAACCAAACTGGAGCTGACCTAGAGGGATCGTGAGTGAGTGCATCCAATGTTTGTACGTGTATGGGGGGCGAACAATGATACCATCTCGCGGCTCCAGAAAGTGCTCTAAGTAGAAAGACATTTTTGAGCCCAGGTTTGTCAAGGGTGACTTGTGCATCTAAGGAGTATCTGAAGGGGGGAAGGCATTGTAAGGAGATGGTCATAGACTGTAGAAGTTAGGATGCCTATGAAAACCAACCTCATGTGCTACTTGTGGAATGATCCGAGACGAAGGCCTCTGAGGAACAAAGTGAAAGATAGGGTTACCTCTGTCTCCTAGTGGCAGAATCCCTGAAAAATCTCATTCTATGAATGAAGGAGATCAAGCGAAAGATAGCCTCGAGGCGAAATGGCTAGACACCAAACTTTGCCTGAATAATGGACTATGGAACTGTAAGTTTGCATCTGATGATGCACCTGAGAAGCAAGGTCTAAACTCTCTCCAATCGAGCCCAATCTGTATGTATCAAGCTTGGTCCCCAAATCTCTGAGTCATAGAGTACTATGGGCCTGATAATCGCCTCCATCAAGTAGAGTTTGGATGAGATGTCCTAAAACTGACCTTGGAAGCACAGTCTCTCAATGAGGGCTAGGGACTCATACCCTTTATTGAGTCGAGGATGGAGGGTTTGTTGCATACCAAAGCGAGGCCCAGTGAACTAGACCCCCAGGTAGGTGTAAGTTATGTTGATCTCAATCTCTTCCCCCCTGAAATAGAAGTGTAAGCCTATGAGAGGGTTGTTATCGAAGGATTTTGTACTTATGCCAAAGCCCCAACACAAGTCCCCAAAACCGCGTAACTACAGGATAACCCACCACTGTCACCTTAGTAGGAAATCCCCACGTTTTAGTGATGGATGAGGTCCACTACAGGGGAGCCATCCCCAGTAACCTCAAGGGATCAAATACCAAGTGAAGTAGCCAAGCTTGGAGCACCCTCTCACTGGTTACCTAAGTCAAATGTCTATGTCTATGAAATTGACGCAAAGGGAAGTATTTTGGGTACCTGCTGAGAACAAGAACAAATATAGCATATATTATAGCAATTTCCAAGTACCAATATGATAGTAATACCTCAAGAAACAATAGACAATGAAAATATATGCTAGTTGATACAAAATTGCAGCAAACTAACAGTCTACAACAGCAAATAGTATTGTGTAACAGCCACAAGAAATTTGGTTCAGAATTGCAATAAAAGACAGTAAAAACTTAGCATTTGTCCAATAGATCAATTATTAATTATTACAAGCAATTTTTGAATGAGTTAAGCTAATGTTAGACTGGTGTATGCAGCAAATTTAGGTAAATTAGATGGCTATAGCTGTGTTTTGTAACAGCAGCAATAAGGTTAGTAGATTAGGCTAAGCTAGAGTAAGAAAAAGTTAGTGAAAGCTTTAGAGAATGATGTTTGAAAGTTTGTTTGATCAAATTCCTTCACAACAGCAATAAAACTAGTGCCTTTTGGGCTATGGAGTCATTTACAACAGCACTATAAATGTAACTTGGAGGATGATGATAATAATTTCCAAGATGTAGGGCTTGAGATCTAAGGTGCTAGAACCTTAGGGCCTTAGATCTCAAGAAGAGATTGCTCAAGCGCAAGAACCCTTGGGCCTTAGCAAATCTTTCTTCCCTTCTAAGACTCTCAATTTTGTCACAAGCTTCTAGAATCCACTCCTAAAGTAAGTGCTAGCACTTTAGGAGTTTACCCTAGATGAGGTTTCTTAACAAATCAATGGATGAAATAATCTAGAGAGAGCAGGAAACACCTTATGCTCCTCTCCTAGGGTTTACACTTGTAATATACCTTCAATATGAACAAGTAAAATTTACCATAAACATTCAACACATGAAAGAAATTGCAGATTTTACTTACTTCACCAAGATTAACCAAGCACAAACCCTAGTTGCAGAAAATTTCACCAAGACTAAGACAAGAAACATCCACAAATTGTCCTCCAAGAGATAGCGCATAAGTAAAAAGAGCCAATGTTGCTAAAGTGGCGAAAATTTCAGATCTAATCCTCTTGTGAGAGGAATGAGTTATGAAAAATGAATGGTGGCTAGCCATACTTACATGGGAAATCCTGGCCACCAAAACACTTAATCCAAAAGTCATGTATTTTCAATAAATGAACCTACTTCTCAATTTGCCCATTCAAATTACAAAAAAAACAATTTTTACAAAAGTAAACCTTAAAAGGGTGTGTTGACCACCTATTTCAACTAGGTGTCAACGTCATGTATCATGAAGATTTGTACCATGTGGTACGACAAGTTTGAAGACATATGGCTCAGCAGGGCAATTTTGCCCCACAACACTTCTCTCTGTGTCCACGGAATGTTTGCTCCCCTACGTGGGATAATTTTGTAATATGTTAGCATGGGTCAAATTTTATTTAGTTGCCTAGGACTTTATCATTAGGGAAGTCCTTTCATCGAGTGTTTTTTTTCCTCAGGTAATTAATCTTACTTTTCAGCGATTTTAATTACTTTTGAGTTTTTCACTCAATAATCCTCCAAAGTCGTGAAAGGCGTTTTAATGATCGAGCCCAATGGGTGACTAAGGTTTAAAGATGTTGTAAATAACCATGCCAGACATCTCCTAGAGTCTTGCGGAATTCCGTTAGGTTTTGATAGGATTTTTTTATAATTAAAATTTTCCGTAAATTGGAAATTTTAATTATTCTTTATGAAAAATGTAAAAATTTAGTCCTTGGAGATTTTGTATAGGGGTGTGAGTACTCAAATCAAATGGATTATGACCCCCTACACCTTTGGACCAAGTTTCAGCTATATTGGACAAGTTTTGTTAGGTCATTGTCCATGAGGAGTCCAAGTCAATCAAAAGTTAGCGAATAATTGGCTAAGGTAAAAAAGCTAAAAATTGTAAAAGTGTCTAAAGTCAATAAAAGAAGTGGGGAAATATTTTCTAATGTATTTCCTAAGTTGGAAAAGTAAAAATCCACTTAGAAGAACCCCCCATGACAAGTCAACAACTTAAAGTGAGTCTCCCTAGTGAGAGGGGTGCCCTCCTTCATCGTGAACTTAGGGAAAAATGAAAATTAAAGTGAGGGAGGGCCTAAAACCCTAAGTACGCCCCTCCTAGAGCCTAGTCAAAGGTTTGGACAAAAGAAAAGCGGTTTTCCCCCCTCGCATCTCACCCCTCAAACCCTAACTCACTCCAAAACCCTAAAAGTGCGCCCCCCTTGACTTGTTCTCTCTCTCTTGGATGGGTGACACTTGTAACTCATCCAAGAGGGGTCTCTCCTCTTTCCCTCCTTTAAAAGGAAGCCCCTTCTCTTCATTTTGACATGAAGTTTTCACAGCAACTCCATTATACCAAAATTTCTCCCCACTCTCTCACTCTCTCACATTTCTCTCATGTAATTTTGTTGCAATTTTGCAACCATTCTTTTGAACAATAAAGTGAAGCTTTGGAGGATCTCTTGGTGTTCTTGGTGCATTCTTGGTGTTTTTTTGGCTACTCTTGTATGGTATTTTTTCTTAGTGAGGTAACATTGTAAAGTTTTGTTTATTTTTGCTTCACATTGTTTTACTTGAAGAACTCTAAGCAAAGTATTTAGTTAGGGATAAATCTGTAGTAGTATTGCTATAGGCTTATGTGATTTGTTTTTATTAGTGTTTGCAAAGTATTTTGTAGTCATTTTAAAAGATCCCACCTTCTTGCCTCATTGTGTAGCAAGGTTTACAGATTTCCAGGTTGTCAAAGCTTGGAGGAAGAACTCAAAAGGCTTCATTTTACTTCACATAATTTTCTGATTTAATTTTCAAATCTTATTTACTAATTTTTTGCATACATAATCACTTAAATCTTGCTAAAAAATCGATTTCCAAGTTCAGATTTTTATTGTAAAAATCTAACCCAAAACTAACATATTTAGGTGATATTTAGCATTTTCCAGCAAGTTTTATTTGTTGTTCTATACAGGTTTTCAACATTAAAAAGGGAGGTGCTGCCCAAATTTGGCCACTAGAAGCTCAAGAAAACATCTACAAGCTTTGGTGAAAACCCCATTTTCTTTCTCTTGCTTTCTAAAGTCATTGTAAGCAGCCCAAGTGAATCTCTTGGGCTTGCATTCTCCATTTATTTTCCAAGTTCATAATCTGTAAATTAATTTAAAATTTTTGCCATTCCCACACCTTGCATGTGATTGGCTTTGTCATCCTTGCAAAATCGTATCGGCTAGAATTAGAAATAATTTTCTGATTTTTGCATTAATTTGTTTGTCCACCTTGGTCACAAAATCGGTAGGCTTTGTCCTCCACCTTGTACCATAGTTGTGTGAATAAATTTGTTCATTGTTATTTATTTTTATGCTATTTATTTATTGTTTTCCCACACCTTGCATATGAGTGGCTATGCCATCCTGCAAAATCGTGCTGACTAGTGTTTAAAATTATATTTGTGCAAAGTAAATAAAATTTACCCCGTCATTGCCCCGTATTCCCTTCCCTTGCCACTTTGTGGATCTCAGGTAATAAGAAAGGGCAAAGGATTGAATGGTTAGTTTAATTAGGCCATCATTTCTCATTATTGTTTGGCCATTAAAATTGTTAGTTTTTTAGCTCAGGAGATACTCCGCATGTTTTTTCTTGTATACGGATGTAACCTTATGTTGACACTACTAGGCACTTAACTTTGTAATTGGTTTTTATAAAGTTGTAAAGTGGTTCTTTTATTAAAGTGACTTTTTAATAAAGTGTACCTTCTAATTTTAAAGTGACTTTATTTCATGACCCTTGATCTTGCAAAAGGCAAGATTAGATCTTGGCCTTTGGATTTAGGGTTGGGGAAGGTGAAAAGACACTTTGGAGGAAAAAGGTCATTTTCAGATTTATAAAAGAAGGCAATGGGTAGTGTGCAATATACAAGAGGAGGAGATTGAAAGAGAATTTTTTGAGTAAGCTTGAGAGAGCAAAGAGGGCACGTTTTCCAAGAGAGCTAGGGCACAAATCCCAAGGAGGAATTTATGTTTTGTTGCTGAGTTGATTTTCTGTTGTTGGAGGCCGTACTGTACAGATCCATACAATCCGTACAGCAAGAGGAAAGGGCACGGAAATCGAGGAGGGGCTTGGCACAGTTTTCAAGGCAATTTTTGTTGTTGGGTCATACAGAACAATCCGTACAGCAAGTTGTTTGCACAATTTTCAAGGTGCATCTTTTCTGGGTGGGTCATATAGCAAGTTGTTTGCACAATTTCCAAGGTGCATCTTTTATGGGTGGGTCGTACAGCAATGCGAACTTGGCACAGAAATCGAGGAAAATTTGGTGGGACAGTTTGGGTGTTGTAAGTGATTTTTCTTGGCTGGAAATGTGATTTTGTTGTTGTTATGTACTTTCCTAAAGCTGAATAATAAGATCTCTCTCTCTCTCTCATTGGGTTTCCCCACATTAGGGTTTTCCCTGGCATTTGCCTAAATTTCCGAGTTTTTCATGGGTGATTGAATGTTGTTCATTGTGTCTATTTCCGCTGCATATTTGCTTAGCAATGTGTATTTGTGCTTATGGAAATTTTTGAAAGTGGGTTCCAGACATTTCAGAGTTCATGCAAGACAGTTATCTCTAGGTTGTTAAGTGTATGACAGAATTGTTAGCTTGTTGATTTTGTCATTAAAATTTACAAAAATAAGGTGACTTGTGGAGGCTAGAAGGGGTTGAAGCTAGGGACGATTTCACGGCACTAATTGTCCTCCTTGTTGAGTGCCCAAGCACTTTGGATTTGACCTGTGGAGCTAGGGGAGAACCTTGTTGTTCTCTTGTTGAGCACCCAACATTTCCTCTTGGTCAAGGGATAAGGACTCGGGTTAGTCACATAGCTTAGGCTTGCAACTCCTCACATCTAAACCCCTAAGTTAAAGAGAGACTTAAAATTAACTAAAAGCAACCTACACATTTTCACAACATTCACATTTCCTTGCAATTTCCATTTCAGCAATTTATTTTCAATTATTTACATTGTATTTATTTTGTGCAAGTTATTTTTCATGTATAAATATTCACATTGATTCATTTACAAGTATTCTTATTTATTCATTGTTTTAAAATAATTGTGTAAAGTTATTTTTCAATTCATTGTGTAGATAGTTCTCAAGTTTGTTTCATTCTTGTAGAGTTATCAATTTTTTGTATATATCAAAATAAGTGGAATTTTTAGGCACTGGTCTAATTGTGGCTTAATAAATAAAGGTTTGCTTGTCATTGAAAGATTGTACATTGCATTGGTTGCTTGTCATTGGGTTGGGTAACACTAATCAACAACTTAATTCACTTCTAGAATTTTTAAGACTTTCCCATAGGTTAATAGGGTCTACCCCCTTGGCTTCCCTAGGAGTGAACCTAGACGGAAGGAATCCAGATTGAGGTGACGGTGGGTCTGGATTCAAGTTTGTGCCTCCAACGACACACCAAGTTAGTTGGAGCCTTCTCCACGTTTGAAGTTGTGTAGTAGGACGCCAACATCTTTGGCGTCGTTTCCGGGGACAAGACTCTCGTCCTTGGTTAATTGAAAAATTTAATTTATTCTTTGAAAGCTAAGTAATAAAATTTTCCCTTAATTTTTCACAACTTAAATTTTGTTATTAGACATTGCTTAATCTCCAAGTGGCAATTCCATTTGATCATTCTTTGAGGTATCCTACCAAGAGCAAATCGCGAGGGTTAGTTGATTCCCTTCCTGAACCTAAAAGGGTGTATAGTGTTGATGATTGCAGCATCGTGTGACATTCTCCAAGATACGTTCTCCTCTGTGACTAAGTTGAGTAGACCTGTGAGAGAGCCCAGTGTTGGGTGTGCACATGTGATAGGGTGTATCGTTCTCCTCTGGACTGAGTTGAGTCCTGCCCCAGTGTTGGGTGTGCCCATGTGATGGGTGTATCGTTCTCCTCTGTGTGAGAGTTGAGTCGATGTAGTCTCCTGCCTTTGTACTCCTGTGGACTCAGTTGAGTCAGGCTTGAGATGGTACTCCACATGATTCCACTGTGGACTCAGTTGAGATAGAGATCTGTTGAGTATGACGTCCTTGTGGCTGAGAACAAGTGGACGTGTCCCTAGTGGTTGAGCACTAGTGGACGTGTGGATCCCTTGATATATTGTCTAAGTGTAAGATTTACTTGTAACCCTAATTATGATGTAAAGGGTACAAATCGGCCCCACCATATGTGAAAGATAATTAATGTTGATTGTAATAAATAATTATATTTCTGAGTTATTGAGGTCGGCCCTGTTGTGCCAATAGACACACCTATTGTTGTGTCTGGTCTTGTATAAATAAAGGTAATTTCCCCATTGAGGAAACATACACTCTCACATGTAAACTCAAAATTTCAGCAAGTGCAAGTAAGGTTGAAGTGCGCACCTCTCTTGGGCGCTAGTTTCAAGGTTGTAGAAGCACCCTCTTGTGTGCATTAGGGTTTATGGTTGGGGATCTTCTCTTGAGAATATAGCAAAGGATTGTTAGGTTTTCTTCCCTTGAGTAGAAGGGTTTCCCAAGATATTTCTTGTGTTCTTGTGCATGGTAATTCTTCTTGTGATCTTGGTTATTGCAGCACTTGTATATGGTGTAGCTTCATTTGTTTATGGTTCAAGTACATCCTAAATGAAATAAAGCTCATGCTTGAGCCTAGCATAGTGAAAATTCAACATATAGGAGGAGAATAAACAAACTAGCTCCTCATAGGCTCCTTGAAAGTCTTGGGGAAGAAGCAATCTCTGATATACATTTATTATTTGTATCTAATAACACTACAACAACTATGAGTGACCAATATAAGCTATGTAATTTTACTAATACTTGTTGATGTTTTGGTAGTTGTGGGAGGATCTTTCCCTCCTAGATGACCTTTCTTAGATGCGTAGAAGTTTCTGGAAGCAAGAGAGCCATTGGACAGATGTTGAAATACCCTAGAAGAGAAGTCAACCCAGAAGAATAAAGTATAATGAAAAGACACCTTCCCAAAAGCGAAGTCAGCCCAACTAGAAGGACAAGAAGACTATAAATAAGGAGGCGCCTTAGCTCATTTGTTCACTCACTCACACTCTCCCAGCTACACAGAAGCAAGGCGCAAGTTTGGAGGACGTGACGCAGTAGTTGTAGCTGCATAGTTTATTATTGCTCAGTCTTTTGGTATCTCTCTCTTGTGTGCTACTCCTTGAAGAGGTGCGCTACCTTTGTATGGTGTTGCTGCTACAGCTGGGGTGGTATGTCTGGTTAAGCTAGCACTTGTGCTAGGGTTTATCTGATTGGACTTGCTTTATGAACGGAATCTATCTAAGAAAGGTTGTTGGGTTTTTCCCCCCATTTGGGGTTTTCCAGGATAAATCTCTTGTGTTCTTTTCTGTCTTTTGTTTATGTTGCTACTGCTCAGTACATGATATATATGTTAATGGTAACTTAGTAAAAGAACACTAGTAACACTAATGCTCTGTAAATAAGGAAAATCCAACATGGTATCAGAGTTGGTTACCTTCAAAACAGTTTGACCACTGGAAGGAAGATCGCTACAGCGGCACCTTGCAGCTGCAATACTTTGTCAAGCTCGTTGAGCACTATCCCAAGGACGTTGGGAATAATGCCTTCACAGAGCAGTGTGCCCTAACCTAGCGTACCCCCTGAAACATTCAACATGCAGTTTGGTGAAGTTTGAAAAAATTGAGGTTTTTTAGTGCTAGGGTTTCTACCGGCGAAAATGTCAACCAGTATGAGAGTTGAGGATAGATTGGATGGAGCAGATAACTTCAGATCCTGGAAGCATAGAATACAACCCATTCTAGAATAAAATGAATTATTGGATCACGTCAAGAAGATGCTTCCAAAACCCGAAGACGAAGAAGCAAAAGCAAAGTTCAAGAAGAATGAGGTCAAGGCCAAGAGGATCTTGACAGACTCAATCAAGGATCACCTGATACCCAATGTATCAAAACTAAATCCTGCAAAGGAGATGTTTGATGCCCTAACTAGACTCTATGAAAGAAAGAAAACCAGTCGGAAGCTTACCCTACGACATCAACTCAGAAATGTGACTATGAACAAGTCAGAGACGATAGCCAACTTCTTTACAAGGATCTCACGGATCAAGGATCAGTTAGCAGCTATTGGAGATCCAGTAGAAGACGTTGAACTTGTGACCACACTAAATGGATTCCCTCCCTAATGGGACCCATTTGTCCAAGGAATTTGCGCAAGAAGGAGATTGCCCAAGTTTGACAAGTTATGGTCAGATTGCACTCAAGAAGAATCCAAGCTAATATCCAAGACACAAAAGACTAATGAGGAAGAAAATCAAGCACTTACTGCCCAAGTGAAGAAGAGAAAGAAAAGGGAAGAAGGCAGTCTGAAGAAGTCTAAGAGACCTCGTTACAAGAAGGATGCGTCAAAGGTCAGATGCTACAGTTACCAGAAGCTAGGACGTTATACCTTTCAATGTCCAGATAGAAATGAAAAGGAGAAGAAGAAACACCATGCACATGCAGCAGATGTCGAAGAGCACTCAAAGGCATCAAAGGATGAAGAATTTGTCTTTTAGACAATGGTGTTTCCATGCATATGAACAATAGAAGGAAACTCAACCAGGACAACAACGCCAGACTCGAGGTTTGCATATCAGGTTTGATGTTTTATATTGTTGTTGCTTAAGTAAGTATTGTACCTAGGATAGCAGTCTTTACAGCTTCATTATTTTCTATTGCTATCAAATGTTTAGGTATACTTGAATACTGTCGGTACGATTACCATTAAGAAAATGTTCATTGTTCATTATTAATGATATACTTCTCTGCAAGATGAAATTGATCTCCTCTAGGAGATGTTCTTGATTACTAACCATTCCATGGAGGTTACCATGGAAATGTTGTTCTTGTCTCTTGTTCCGGGCAGGTCACAAGTGATAGCTCTAAGAAGGAGCTATGATGATTGTTATCCCCACTTTTTAGGGATAACTAGGAGATCATGTCTCGAGGCCCACAGGTCCTAGACATGGAGTACCAAGAGCAGGGTTGACCTGAGCATGGCCCTGGAGGGCCAGCCTTTTCTTCATTCATCATCTTTTGTCTTGTCAGCAGCAACAACATCCATCACCATCGGCTTGATCCTGTATTAGAAGAGGTTCTTGCTCCATGAGGTAATTGGTCCAGGTATCTTGGTATGTGTCACCTTTGATCATTGAAATCTTTAAATATATGCATCTAATTCCTTTTATCTCTAACAACTGCTTGGATCTTACATTAGCCCACTTGACCATGCCTGGGGAAATTGACAAGGTGCCCTAGCAAGCCTGTGCCCATAGGTCTTGGTTTGTCACTGGGGGAATTTCTGAAAAGCCATCGTCCGCTCCCACCATAGCGCCACTGTTTCATCTTATCTCTCACTCATTTATCCCATTCCCCTTGTCCGAGCATGGGGTTGACCTATTTGCAGGATTGCACCTTATCTCGTGGGAAGAAGGGGCTAAAGGCCCAGAAGGTAAAAGCAGTTGGTAAAAGACAAAGGCCTAGAAATAAAACCTCGAGATGCTTCGCCCAGGGATCCCCGAGAAGGCAATAAAAAGCCTCTCAGCAAGAAACAAGAGGGACCCAGAAAATAACAAAACAAGACCTAGTCAGAGGATAGGGGGTCTCATCACGAGCCAGCCTATTAGGTCCATGGCTACCTAACAGTATGACATTGCCACCATCTAGTTATCACGTCAAGGCAGTGACCTTTGGTTGCATGGCCAAGGGAAAGGGGGTCTCATCACAAGCCAACCTTCTCATCTCTGTGAAAGTACTTGTGGGTAACGCTGTCAGCTCTGGTCACCATGCCATGGCAGTGTCCCCTGGTTAGTTCTTGAACAACAAAAAAAGAGGAAGGAGAAAAAGCAAATAAAAGAATAAAACAAGAATAAAAAGAATAAAGGCAAGAATGGGCTTGGAAAAAATGCATCCATGACAAGTACAGCTCGCCTTCTACAAAGGCACCAACATATAACACTTATGCATCCTTGGCCCTCATTGCACCCACATGTTTGGACATCCCCCAGCCACATCACCTCACTTACATGGCTTGGATGAGATCTTTCTGGAAACTTTCCTTTTCTTGTGGACACTAGCCCAATAGGATGCCTTGTCCTTTTCTCCAATCTTGTATTGCAGGTTTTTGTAATGTCTTTGAGCTATTGACTGATGTATTAGGGGTTTTATGGATATGTTTAATAATATTGATGATGAGATGTGATTGACATTGCTATGATCCCTGTGACTGATGAGCCCATGGAGGGCATAGCTTTTGATGTGCAGGACCATGCCCGACGGACAGGTACCATTTGGACCGGTACACATGGGGAGATGACCAGTTCGGACCTCCATGGGGCTGAAGAGCCCACCAAATGGATGTTGAGACCCCATCAGGGGGCAGAGACAGGACAGAGCTTGATCAGGGGTTTTGCATCTAAGAGGAAGACGACATTCCACCAGAGACACTCTGGTAGGACTAGACCTAGGGGAAATGACCCATTTCAAGTGGAACGCTAGCCTTGGAAGGCTTAGGACGTCCCCATCTTCACCATGACGTCATCCAGCTTCATGGATGCTTTTGGAGGCAGACTGGGCAGCAGTGGCACGTGTGGCATGTTGGAGAGGCCCCTAGGGGGCTAACGTTTTGCTCCTGGATGTTTCATTTGCCCTAGTAAAAGCCCCTGGGGGGCTAAGGGGCTTTTACTCTCTTTTCTTCTTAATTAGGGTTTTTACTTAGCATTTAATGTAAAAACAGTATGATTTTGACATTATGGCCTTGTCGGCCTTTTTATGACCTAAAAAGTAAAATTAGGTCATTGATACAGTGTATATTGAGGTTTTTAATCCTCATTTTATCATCACAACTTACTCACTCATAGAGAGGTCTGATTTTTTGCGCCCTATTTGGGTTATTGGCTGAATTGAGGAAGGTGCACTTGTTGAAGGAAGAGATTTTTGGCATTCTATGGTGTTTTTCTTGAAGGAAGGTGTTACAACTAGGGTTTGCATGGTTATTTTTTATGAATTGTAAATATTTTTCTGTAAAACTTCTTGATTGAATGGTTGTAGTCTTATTTTCTTACATGTATTTATAATTTGCTGAATAAAAACCCTAGGTGACAAGCACACAAGTAGGTCCTTGTCTCATGTCCCCTGATAGAAAAGTTGTTAGCCATTGAAGAAGAAGAAGAGAGCCTAGCCATAGCTACACTCATTTTTCTTCTTCCCTTTAGCTAGTCGTACCTTCTCGACTTCATGAGGAAGAGGACGTCTCAGGCCTAGGTTATCTACACCTAGGGCCGTTTTCTTTTAGGGTTTGATGAAAGAGCCTTGCCTTAGCAACACTCTCCCTCTTTAAGCCCTCTTGTCTTGACTTTGTATTTCATTTGAGCTAGTTGTCTGCCGGGAGGAGGAGAGAGCACGAGGCCTTGCTTTAGCAACACCGAAGTGAGCCTCTCTCCCCTAGGGTTACGATTTTGAGGCCCTGCTTTAGCAGCACTTCAAAACTTATCCCTCTAGTCCTTTAAAGTCTCATCCCCTTCAACTCTTGCGTCCTCCATTTGTGACTCCATTAAACCCTAAGGCATTGATCTAAGACCTCAAACGTTGAAGTAGAACTTGATCTAAACTCTCTCAAAGCTTTTGAATTGAAACCCTAACCCTAATTCTAGCTCTAAATGTTGACGTCATCCTTTGCTATTATATCATTGATGCAGCAACGTTCCAATTATTGAGCAATCGAATGGTAGTTAAAGGCATTGATTGAGTTAAGTATTGATTTGTTTCATTAAATGCCATATCATTCTAGTATTTATTGGTGAAGTGACATTACTTTTATCGCTATTTTGTAAACATTGACTTCATCAACATTTACTTTCAAATTGCTTATATATATATATTCATCAGATAGTCTTATGAAGTACTAACCCATTGAAATATAGCTTGCATATATCTTTTGTTGTTGTCTTGTTCTAGGCAGGTGTTCTTCATTGGGGACTTACTTTATTATTGGTTGTTTAGCCGGGGCCCGAGACTATCTGTTTTGGTGGTGACTTGTGAAGGGGGGAAAACCTTATCTTGGTCTTATTACCCTTTTGCCTCTTCAAAACCACAGGTCACCGGGGACATCTCCTCTAGGCCTAACCTCCCTAAAGAGAAAGAACCTCCCCATCGTGGTGACATTGGGTGGGATAGGTTCCTGTTACGCCAGTTTGGCTTTCTACTTTATAACCTTTTTTCCTAGCTACAAACTGTGCGATAACAATGACGATTGCAAGAGGCAATGATTTATACAGTCTCTAGCCAAAACATAGAATTGTCTCTAGCCGAGACATAGAACTGTGCACACGAATGTACACACCCATGTGAAGTAGAAGACGAAGAAGAGTATCTCTTATGGAGATTGACTGTGAGGAGCAGAAGGCTCTAAAGATGACCGTACAATTAATTTGACCACTCTTCAGATCATCAGGAAAAGTCAGTAGTGCCAGAAGGGCCTACCTAGAAACAATGCAAGAAACAAGCATGTTCTCATACAAATACATGGCATTAATAAGCCATACTATGAAGAGAAGCAGATGACTCCACCAGTGGTGAGGCATGCGGCCCCACCAAATACCAGCTCAGAAGGAGCTAGATTTCAGAGGGAGTCAACCCTGAGGATCTAGTAGGGAGGAGCAACCTCCCAGCACAACGCATAGGAGATCATACTTCAGAAGAAGTCAACAGATGCAGCGGAAGCAGGTGGCTCTAGAGATCGTATAGACTCGGAGGGAGTCAAGCTTCAAAGGCAGCATGCAGATTCAGAGTGAACCTAATCTCAAACAGAGTCAGTGGCTTAGAGACTTTCATTCAAAAATTATTCCTTCTCAGATTCAGATAGGAGACAGAGACGTCTTCCAGGACTGACAGACAGGTGCCATGAGTTGAGAAGGCTAGATCGAAGCTTCAGAGGCTTCTAGGAGATGTGAGATCTCCTGGGAGGATTCCCTTGTCTCGATAGACCTTCCTACAATGACAGAGGAGGCAACCAGTCAGAAGGACTGGGATATAGATTTTGCCTTAGTTCCAAAAACTACACATGTTTTCCAACTATGTGGCGTCGATGAGCAGCATCATTTATTCAAAGCTTTCCACCATTGAAGAAGTTGTTGAGAAGCAGGAATGGAAGGATGCCATGATGGAGGAGTATCATTCCATCATGAAGAATGATGTGTGAGAAGTGGTTCTGAGACCAGAAGGGAAGTCAGTAGTGACTTCCAAGTTGATCTACAAGATCAAGCATGCTGCAGATGGAAGCATAGAGATGTACAAAGCTTGATTTGTGGTCTGAGGATTCTCCCAACAAGAAGGAGAAGATTATGACGAGACACTTGCTCCGGTAGCCAGAAGAAGTGTACATAGAGCAACCACAAGATACATGAGAAATGTCTGCAGATTGAAGAAGGCTTTGTATGGGCCCAAGCAGGCACCCAGGGCATGATATGCCAGATCAGATAGTTATTTGATGGTTTCCCATTGATCCTACATGTGGATGACCTGTTTCTGACAGGAGATGAGAATCTCACAGTTGGGTGTAAGAGGGAGCTCGCTTCAGAGTTCTAGATGAAGGATCTAGGTTTCATGCATTACTTCTTAGGATTGGAAGTGTGGCAGAGATCAGATGAGATTTTCCTTAGCCAAGGAAAATATACTGTTGAGATTCAACAGAGATTCGGGATGATGGACTGCAAGTCCATGACCACACCCATGAAGATAAATCTGAAGCTCTGTTGGCATGAAAATGCAACTGGGAATATTGGCACTCTAACACAGAAAGTGACCTTTTCAGCAGACAAAAGAACCTGGGAATTCAAGGGAACTGAGATCGGGTGAGACATACTAAGATAGTGTATACTTGCTCTTAATTTTTTCTTGCTGTATATTGGCCAACAGGTATAGCTGGGGAATTAAATCTGTAACCCTTTCTTCTATTTTAATAGAAAAACGAATCTAATCTTGTTCTTGTTTAAAGAAAAATAAAACCTTAATAACAATACTAACCCTACTAATACAAAACTGGGATTTTTATTTCTTTTTCACTCAATTCGGGCATTTTTTCTTATAGCTGGAACAGCACAGAAATCTACAGGCATCATCATGCATTTCAACTTTGGATCAATAAAATATGGAATATGTAAAAAAGAAAGGAACCATTTCTGCCTGTTCTTCTCTAGAGTGAAATTCATAGTAAAATAAATGACAGGGATTATAGGGGATCCCCTCACATAATATAGCTTCTACTGACTTACCGAAAACTTCTATAGTTGGTCTAACTTTCTAAGCAATACCCCTTATTTTTCCCAATGCTATCTCATCAACTTGAATGACATCCCCAGCACTATCTAACAACATCTTCAATGGTGTTCGGCTACTAACATCTAAGTTGGGGGAATGAGGAACTGGTTTCCATCATATCTCGTAATTTAGTTGGATATGGTTCCCCCTACCAAAGACTTATCATTCAGAAATTTTAAGATTTCAGTTTGAATGATCCATGGACAATAACATTTCAGATGGGCCATCTAACGACACCAAGCATGGAAATGGATGGACTTCCAACATTATTGGGATAACATTTTTTAAGCATAGTTCTTGTCAAAGACAATGATCAGTATTAGACATTCCAATGATTACAAATCATTATTGGACATTACTAAGATTATAAATGAAAGAACAGATACACTAATTAGAAATGGCAACATCCTGAAGCTCAAGACTTATAAAGGTAGAGGAAGTTAAAGCTAGGAAACATGAGTGGCAAACACGCATTTACCTGCATGAACTTCAGATCGAGCCCATGCATACACTGAGATATCCAAGTTATCCTTTGCCTTCTTCCGCTTTCGTCCTAATTTGGCATCTGCTGAGGATCTTAACCTTGCCTGTCCAACAGTTGAATGGCTTGCTAAATCCTGCTGAGATTGAATAGAATCTCGTGACTTGCGTTTAGTCCTTCCTTCGGCTTCATCATTGCCTTCTAGGAACTGGACCCCATTTCTCTCTGCTGACCTCTGACTCGGGAGAGATACTCCACCAGTTGGCAAATTAGACACTCCCAATTGCTGCTTGGAATTTGAAATAAGGTTGATGAGCTGATTCTGCAGTTCTGAGAGACTAAAACAAGAACATAAAGAAAAAAGGTATCAGCTCATCACACTATGGTTTGAAAGAAAAAAATATAACTCATAAAACAAGAATATTACTAAACTTGATTTGATGCTTTTAAGAGGAAGTAATAAGGACCTACAGAAAATGGACAATTCTTAACCTACAGTTCATATCTTCTGAGAGCCTCGTCTTTTCCCATTGGTGACAAATTATCAGTATCTTCTGAATTGTGCTTTAACATATTACCTGTCGAGACCACAAGTATTTTTAAGTGCATATGATGTCACTGAGAACCAGAAAAAATATTGACAGGAAAAAAATTGTTTGAAACAGCTAATACCCTGCTTTATTGGCATTGCATTATTCATACAAATACAAGAAATACTTAAAGGAACTCAAAGACAACCAGACTAAGATGAGTACATATCCAGATCTTAAAGATCAATGTAAACTTTAAAGGTCTGTCAAAAGTCATGTAATAATATTTTCCAAATACAAATCTATTAGGATTAAGAACAATGACTAGACATAAATGCTTGAACATTTTGGATGAAATATTGGTTCTTTGTTTGATAACATGAGGAGTAAGTTTCTATCCTTACATGTGATCATAAGTTCCAAATAGTTATCCATTAAGCTAAAATGAGATCTTTGTTCAATTTGATAGCTACATATGACATACTTGTTTTATTACAATATAATTCCAATTTATTTAATTATACGTCTATTCCATCATATCAATGTGTGGTAGCCTTAAAATTATATTCTGTATATTTGACAAAAAAGTTGAGGATGTGTCTATCTAAGTGACAAAGAGAGAGAAACCAACATTTCAACATTCTTGGTCAACATGGTTTTATTTTACAACCTATATTTGAAGACTTGCATCTTAATCATAAATATCAAAACCACATTTATAACCCCAAAAATTCTCAACAAAAGGAACTTTAGACAAAAAAAATATTCACGGAATATGCATTGAAAGGAAGAATTCAATTCCCAACAAATATGGAATAAATTTTCAAGATAAAATGAGCTAACAACAGAAGAAATCTAATGACTATTGCTCCCCGGTATTAACTCTGGTTGACAGTGCTGAATGTTAAACATCCAGGTGTAGGCCCCACTAAGGCTATTGACCTTAGAGTCCCTATCTTTAACACTCACAGAGAGATAATAAACTTGAATCTTATAAGGCTAAAAACGCTACTATTGAGCATCTATGTAAAATGTACATATTTTACTGATCATAAAGAATTCAGAAAGGGAAACCCATGTACCATTGGTGAGGACATACAAAGCCATTCTCTACATATTGCCAAAACATTCTCGAATCTGTACATATTTCCATGACAAAGATAGGGTCCTCACTTGAGAAAAACTGACGGTAGCATTGTAAGTGGACTATTGGTCTCCAATCATAATTGTTCAACTCTGTGCAATTGTGAGTATGAAATGTAATATTCAAGAAAAAGAATGACTAAATTCAAAATTATTGTAGTTATTCATTAAAACTGACGGGTAATAAAATTGAAACTTCCAAGCGATAAGAAGGATATATAATATTCAAGTAGAAGAATGACTAAATTCAAAATTATTGTACTCGTTCATTAAAACTGACCGGTAATAAAATTGAAACTTCCAAGCCATAAGAAAAACCACATTTATGCATCAATCCATAGATTTCAATGATTACCAAGCATTAACAATAATGACCCAGACATTGCAAAGGAGATATTCTTCAGCAATCATGGCGGTTGTATTTGGTGCAATTTACCATTACAACTCTATCAAAACAATTGCAGTAATTGGCCCGAGGAATTCATGGTATATCCACCAAAACATACTGCTACAATACACACACCCAAGGTACTCGATCACTCAAACTAGCACACAACTTACTATACTAATCAGAAATTTTGATATTTTCACATTAAAATTGTTTCTTCAGTCATCCATATCTCTTGTACTTTTATAACATTTTAGCTCTAGGAGTGTAATGTCCCCGTTGACCTAGGAAGCATAAGGAGTGGTTCCGCTAGCCTAAATTGTTCCCGTAGGCTAAGTCAGAAAAGTCACTTAGGGAACTCAACTTTTGCCTAGGAAATAACTTTATAAAGTGAAAAAGGGAAAAAGGGGGACATGGGTCCTAGGCAAATGAAGTCACTTAAAAATTATAAAGGTGCAAGCATAAAGTGACTTTAAAAAGAAAATTAAAAGTAAAGTGAGCGGGAAATAGCTCAATGGAGAAATAAAAGAGGGGAAAAGAGGAGGCGCCCCTTATTCTTGCATTCACTCATTTGGAAAATAGATTTTTGAGAGCTCTTGAGGAAAGAGTCTAGGGTTTTTGGAAACCCTTGTTCATCTACTGGTTTCGGTGTTGCAACGATACACCCTAGCTAGTCTTGGGAGGAAATCACTCAGATCTCCTCATTGAATCTCATGTTGCTGAGTTATTCATGAAGTGGGCGAATTCTATATTGAAGTTGAGTGTTTAATTTCATTGAGGATCGATTTGATGAAGTGTTTGGTCGAATCCTTGCTTGTTGGCCGAGTTATTGTTTGCTATAGTGTTGCGTGAAGCGGGAGCATGGGAAGCATCATTTTCCAAAAATTCTCTGAAGCGAATCGTCCCGTAAGCGTTTGTTATATATATATTGCATTTATATTCAAAAAAAACATGTAGAAAGACAAATTAGCTGCAGAATATATGAAAACATGCACATTTGTACATAAATATAGATAGAAATGGCATCCATACTACATAGTTCATCAATGATTAATCATTCGAGCATCAACCATTTAGATTCTAGATTCTAGCAATTACAAACTTACAAACCAACATACAAATTTTTAATCCATATTGATATAATAGAAA
>ML779917.1:631293-644920 GCA_009831015.1 Picea engelmannii | reverse complement strand
TGGGGACGGCCAGCAAGTCCCCGAGTCCCCAATGAAGTCCCCAACAATTTGGGTAAGTTTCCTAAGGGTCCCCAAGTCCCCGGTACGCGGGAACGGCGGGTACGCGGGTTTTTTTGGGGGGGACGGGTCCCCGTGCAACATAGTATTTTAATTATGGGATTGCATGAATCTGTCTACTAGATGAATCGTTTACTGACATATGCAGCAATGAATGCTTTCACCTCTCTGATCTCAGGATGTAAAATGCTAGCTGTGTGACTAAGTTGGATGTTGCCATCAGATCAAAATATGTCAAGGGCCATGTGGACCTATCTGTTGAAGGGATAGGCCAGAATTATTTCACATACCAATCTGTCAATTCACTGGAAATTTTATAAAACCAATCTGTTGGTATTTCATCTAGTGATAACCTATACTCCAGAGCACTTAGCATATAACTGGGTTCTATTCCAGATTGCCAATGGGTGTGCTCCAAAGTGAGATGTGAAGATAGGAGGCCAAGTGATAATTTTGGGTGAGCTATGAAGATGATGTGATAGATGACACATTTGCAAAATTATCAAACATGAAGTATTGTCCAAATAATGAAAGCTTGAAGACAGTTGATGTAAGAGGTACCTTGCGAATTTCAAGAATGATCCTTGATGTGACTTTTGAGTGTGTGCTATAAGTGCACATTATTCAAGGAGACTAGACCTGCAGCTAGTAATGCACATTAGCCACCTCAAAAGAAGTCAAGGAATGCAAGCAAGAACGACGAGGAGTTCTTTTCTATATCAGCTTTCTTAGGAGGACCGAAATCAAGATTGAGCATGATTGCAAACTAAGGTAAGTCTTGTACTACATTCCTTATTTGATTTCATTACTCTGTAGTTGCTTGCATTTTGATAATGAAGGGTATTATCCCTAGTGTGGGAGACCTCATGACTTGGACCATTATCCCTGGTACGGGAATCCATTTTTCTTGGTTGGTTATTATCCTAGTACAGGAGGCGATTTTGATTGTTATCCCTATGGGAGGTCATCTTAGTTATTATCCTAGTACGAGAAGCCAGCAAAGGTCTGTAGAAGCAGTAGAGGACTTGAGAAGACATGGGATGTCTCCAGGTTAACAAGACTGGAAAAGGATGATGGTTATCCTTCCGACTTCAAAGGGAGTCAAACTATTTGAGAAGAAGGAAGAGACAATACCCTCTTCCCCTTCAAGCAGTTCAGAGGGAGACAGCTATTCATCCAGTTGATCCAGTTGATCTTGCGGCTTCCATGGGTTGGAAACTACATCAAATGGATCGAAAGACAGCCTTTCTCAATGGTGAGATTGAGGAAAGAGGTTTACATCGAGCAACCAGATGGATTTGTGATACAAGAGAAGGAGTCTCATGTGTGCAAGTTGAAGAAAGCCTGTATGGACTAAAGCAGGCACCTCGTGCTTGGTACGAGAAGATTATACTTGATGAGTTTGAGCTTCAGCAAGAGTGTTGTTGATCCAAACCTATGCTATCATATTGTTGGAGACGAGTGCCTGATCTTGGTCCTATATGTGATGACTTATTCCTCATCGATTCATAAAGCCTTATTGATGAATGCAAGCGTGCATTGTTTCCTAAAAATGAGATGAAGGACCTCAGTATGATGCACTACTTCTTGGACTAGAAGTATGGCAGAGGACTAATCAAATTTTCTTGAGATAAGGAAAATATACAATGGAGATATTGAAGAAATTCAGTATGACAAATTGCAAATCCATGCATACACCTATGTTGATGGATCTGAAGAAAATGAACGAGGATTCTACAGATTTAGGGGAGATTGTTCCTCATCTTTACCGACAGCTGATTGGATCATTGATGTATCTGGTTAACACCAAACCTGATATATGCTATGTAGTGAATGTACTTAGTCAGTTCATGAGTCAGTCGAGACAGACTCACTGGATAGCAGCGAAGCATGTATTGAGATATCTTCGAGGCACTGTTGGATATGGCATGAGATATGCCTCCAGTGTAGACATGAGATTGCAAGGATATGGCGATGCAAATTGGGCAGGGAGCGCAATGGACCAGAAGAGCACATCTGGTTGTTGTTTTAGATTGGGGTCTACCATGGTTTCTTGGTGCAGTAGGAAACAAAGCTCTGTGGCTTTGAGTACCACAGAAGCAGAGTATATAGCATTGAGTGTGGCAGTCCGCGAAGCAGTGTGGCTTCGCAAGCTCCTTACAGATTTATTTGATCATGAGATGGATTCTACAATTATTTATTGTGATAACCAGAGTTGTGTGAAGCTCTCTGAGAATCCTGTGTTTCACGATAAATCGAAACACATTCAGATAAAATATCATTATATATCAGAGACATGGTGCAGAGGAAAGTCGTACATGTACCGTACCTTCCTACACATGAGCAGATTGCAGATATCTTCACTAAACCGCTTGCCAGGACGAAGTTTGAGTACTTCCGTGAGAGACTTGGCTTGGTGGAGAATGCCACCCTAGCTGAGAGGGGTTGTCGATGATTGCAACGTCGTGAGACATCTTCCAGGATACGTTCTCCTCTATGACTGAGTTGAGTTGACTTGTGAGAGAGCCCAGTGTTGGGCATGCCCATGTGATGGGGTGCATCGTTCTCCTTTGTGTGAGTTGAGTCGTCCCCCAGTGGTTGGGTGTGCCCATGCGATGGGTGTATCGTTCTCCTCTATGCGAGAGTTGAGTCGATGTGGTCTCTTGCCTTTGTACTCATGTGGACTCAGTTGAGTCAGGCTTGAGATGGTACTCTAGATGATTCTCATGTGGACTCAGTTGAGATAGAGATCTGTTGAGAATGATGTCCCTGTGGTTGAGCACAGGTGGACGTGTCCCTAGTGGCTGAGCACTAGTGGACGTGTGAGATCCTTGCTATATTTTCTGAGAGTAAGATTCACTTGTAACCCTAATTTTTTATGTAAAGGGTACAAGTCTACCCCACCATGTGAAAGATAATTAATATTGTGTAATTATTAATTATATTATTAAGTTGTACAGGTCCGCCCTATTGTGCCAATAGACACACCTTTTGTTGTGTCAGTTATTGTATAAATAAAGGTGAATCCCCATTGAGGATTACATACTCACTTGTCATCTCATGATTTTAGAAGTTGTGGTATGAAATTATGAGGACTGCAATTTGCACTTCTCTAGGAGTTAGTTTTCTAAGTCATAGCAGCACCCTATTGTGTGGTAGGTTTGGTGGTGGAATGGTGGATCTTCTCTTGAGAATATAGCAAAGGATTGTTCGGTTTTCTTCCCTTGAGTAGAAGGGTTTCCCAGGATACTTCTCGTGTTCTTTTGTGCATGGTTATTCTTCTTGTGATCTTGGTTTACTGCAGTTGTAGCTAATGTATTGTTCCAGTGTTTATGGTTCAAGTAATGCTAAACAAAAAATGAAATAAACCTCATGCTTGAGCCTAGCATAGTGAAAATTCAACACTCTCTATACACAATCTCGAATGAAGTGATACATGATATCAATGTGCTTGCTACGATCATGAAACACAGGATTCTTAGAGAGCCTGATGCAATTCTAATTATCACAGTGAATCACTGTATCCTCTAGCTCCTATCCAAACAGTCCCAAAAGCAACTTCCTCAACCACAGTGCCTCACATGCTGCCAAGCTAGCAGCCATGTACTCTGCCTCAACAGAGCTCAATGCCACTGAACGTTGCTTCCTGCTGAACCAGGAAATGATGCTCGATCCAATGCTGAAACAACCAGAAGTACTCTTTATGTCCTCTGCACATCCTGCCCAATCAGCATCTGTAAAGCCTGCTAATTTCACTCCACCACTACGCTCATTTAACAAGTCGTACTCCACTGTACCTCTCAAGTAGCGAAGTACATGCAAAGCTAATATCTAGTCGAGTGTTGACCAGATACATGAGCAACCCAATCAACTGATGGTAGATAGTGGGGTCTACTATCTTCGAATCTAATGCGTCAATCTTCCTCCAGTTCGTGAATAGAGGTGTAGACATGGGCATGTAGTCCATCATCCTAAACCTGCTCAAAGTCTCCACAACATACTTCCCATGTCCAAGGAAGAAGCGCCCATCTATCTACCAAACCTCCAAACCAAGGAAGTAGTGCATCAACCCAAGGTCTTTCATCTCAAACTATGTTGCAAGGTTGACCTTGCAGTCTGCTATCACTTGCTCGTCCTGTGAGAGAAATAGATCATCTACATATAACACCAGCATGAGAGGTGCCTCCCCTGCAAGAAAATACAAGTTCGGGTCTGCCTCCCTCCACTGGAAGCCCATCTCTCTCAAGCAGTTGTCTATCCTCGCGTACCAAGCCCGAGGTGCCTGCTTGAGCCCATACAAGGGTCTCCTCAATCTTTAAACATGTTTCTCCCTGTCACCAACCTCAAATCCATGTGGTTTCTCTATATATACCTCCTCCGCAACAACTCCATTGAAGAAGGAAGTCTTCACGTCCATCTGATGAATGCGCCAGCCCATCTCTGCTGCTAAAAATATAACATTCTTGATCGATGAATACCTGGCCACCAGGGCAAAAGTCTCCTCATAGTCGACTCCCTCTCGCTGTGAAAACCCCTTGGCCATGAAGCATGCTTTGTACTTGTCCACGCCTCCATCTACTACATTCTTTTCTTTGTAGATCGACTTGGATCCTACCACCTTCTTTCCTCTGGCTTGGGCACCACCTCCCACACATCATTTTTCATAATGGATGCGTACTCCTCCATCATGGCCTCTTGCCACACTCCATGTTGTGCATCCTGCTCATAATTGGAAGGCTCTGCATCAATAAGTTGTGCCATTAATTCCATGTACCCAAGTCTCTCTGGTGGTTCACTTTGTCTGAAGATTTTCTCCGGAAGCCCTGCCAGCCTAGAATCACTGATTGTGGACTTATACCACTTAGGTCGTGGCCTAATGTCTTGCTCTTGTGGAACAGCATCACGCTACTACTCCTCATCATCTGACTCCTGATGATCCTGTCCAACAGTCTCCCTCTAAACACATGTACCTGTTCTTGTACCCTGTGCCTGCTGTTGTGATCCTGTGCTCTGACCTTATGCCTCCTCTGTCTTGACCCCTGAGTCCTGTCTCTGTTGGTCCTCTGAATGTGTTGGCAAATCTCTCGACCTCCTCAACGTACGCTCCTCCTCGAACTGTACATCCCTACACACAATGATCTTTCTACGTACTAGCACAAAGATCCCGTGGGCCTTGGAAGCCTCGCTATAACCAACCAAAGTCCCCTTGTCTTTTGTGGGGTCCAGCTTCGTCCTCTTCTCCGAAGGGACATGACAGTAACATATGTTTCCCCAGATGCAAAAATGGCTTACATCCGGCCTGGTACCTGTAAATACCTCATCAGGTGTCAACTTCCCCAAAACTATGAGGGGACTCCTATTCTAAATATAAACAACAATGCGACTAGCCTCTGCCCACAAAAACAGTGGCAAACCATGATCATGTATCATCGCCCGTGTTGCTCCGACTATGGTCCTGTTCTTCCTCTCGACCACTCCATTCTACTGAGGATTGTAAGGAACAATCAGTTCCTTCTTGATCCTTGTCGTTGCACAATAATCCACAAACTCCTTGGAGGTGTACTCACCCCATTGTCAGATCTGAAAACCCAAATCTTCCTGCCAGTCTGGTTCTCAACCAAAGCTCTGAGCTCCTGAAATATGTCGAAGACTTCATCCTTAGCCTTCATGAAGTATATCGAGGTCGTCCTGGAGTAGTCATCAATAAATAGAACAAAGTATTTGAAGGCACTCATTGACTCCACGCTCATCGGACCACATACGTCAGAATGTATTAAGTCCAATACTCCCTTGGACCTGTGCTCGCTCGGTGGAAATGGTCTCTGGGCATACTTTCCCATTGCACAACCCTTGCAAGGGTCATGTCTCTCTATTGTGAACTTAGGCAATACAGTGACTGCCTGTCTCAAGTGCCCCAACGCACAAAAGTGTATGTGCGCCATCCTCCTCTGCCACAACTCTCCCATGTCTGTGGTAGTGCTGACTAATGCTCTCGCTGGCTCAACCTCTAATCTGTAAACTCTCTCCTGTCGAACACCAATGATCTTGTCCTTCTTTGTTTCGGACCCTGCTAGTCTCACGAACACCTTTCCATTACGGAAAGTGACCTTATAATCCTTGTCCTTAAGGTGGATATTGAAATGAGGTTCTTTGTCAAACCTGGGACATAAAGTACGCTAGCAAATCGGAGTAGTTTACCCGACTCCCTCTAAAAAGAAATTGTGCCAACCCCTTGCGCCTTGTGGTGCTTGTCATATCCGAACTCTATAACCAGATTCACGCCTCCCTCATGTGACCTAGTGAAAAACTCCTTACGCCTTGTCATATGACAAGATGCTCTATTGTTCACAAACCAAATGGTTGAGACTGTTACGCTCGACATACAAGCTACGAAGCAAAAAACCTCCTCAAGGCTGTTAGCAAATTCATCCACTGCTACAGAAGTTGCTATATGTGGCTTGTCTCTCTTCTTCTTCTCTGGACACCGTGAGGCAAAGTGTCTCATCTTATGACACTGGAAACATTTGATTTTAGAGAAGTCAATGTCCTTCTTCTTTCCACCTTTGTTCTTTGCTTTGCCCTTGCCATTGCTCGCAAGAGCCAAACCCTCCTCATCCACAATCTGTGGTGAAGATGATGACCCACCCGATTGACCAAGTCGGATATCCTCCTGCACAAAATCATCCCATAAACGTTACCAATCAGGGAGCTTCTCCCGAGCCACAACTCCACACACGAACACATCCCATGACTTAGAAAATCCATTCAGTGCCACACGCACCAACTCAGATTCCTCTATCTTCTCACCTATTGCTACGAGCTCATCCCTGATCTGCATAATCCTGGTAAGGTAAGGAAAAACACCCTCGCCCTTGGCCATCTTAGTGCCATGCAATCTCTCACACAACACCATTACCCTATTCTCATTCTTTGGCTGGTAGAGGTTCAAGGATTTCCACATATCCTTTGCCGTATTCTTTCCTGAGAGATGTGGGATCACATGATCTTTAATCTCATCAAGAATTAGGCTCTTTGCCTTAGCCTCACCCTTCTTCCATGTCACCAGTAAAACTGGATTCCTAGGAGCTGTAGCATTTTCTGGTGTATGCTCAAGCACGTGTTAACCCCTAGATTTTCACCCTTGAAAATCTTGAGGGTTAAGAGCCAGCATGCACTATTTTGGTTGGCATTCTGAGATTCTCCCAAAGTTTACAACTTGTGGTTAGCAGAGGTTGGTTCCCATTAGAGGCAAGTATATGATCGATACATGGTTGTTTAGTTCAGAGTTAGAGTTGAGTTGGTTTCCATGCATTTTTGAGAGAGATGTCTACGTACAACAGGGATTGCTATTTTTTAGGAGACACGGTTTGAGTGGGTCTCTTGACAGTTTGGAGTAGTTTTGAACATATAGGGAGAGTCCTTGCATGATTCTAGGCGCAATGACACTTTTTCGGGCGACATGCGAGAACTTTCTATTTTTAGCAGGTCTTGTTCCAAGCCTCGGATTCAGATTCCGAGCATGTATTGTTGATCCTTGAGACATTCATAGTCTTTTGGATCTTTTCCGATATGATTTGGCACAATTTACTATTTTTCACAGGTTGAGCATTAGGGCGAAGCATGTCAATTCTAATCGCATATTCGGATCCCTTGAGAAAAAATGAGTTCAATGAGTATGAAGTCAAGGACATTCAGAAGACTTTCTATTTTTAGCAGTGTCTATTTTTAGATAGTGACATGTGGCAGTGTTCTCCCAGTCTTCATGTTTGATGTCAACAATTTCCTAAAATTTAGGAGTTGGATTCTATTTTTAGAAAGTTCTATATTTAGTAGGTACAGTCATCATCCAGCACTGCCAAGTGGCACCCTTACAAGTCGACATGTGGTAGATCTACTCAGTGATGTGGCATCCACTTAGTCAGAGGGCACATATTTCCAAGACTTGGGCATAAATAAATAATTAATTGAGAAAAGAGAGTCGCATAACTGGGCCTAAATTTAGTCGTATATTCCTCTGTATAATCACCCCTCCACTTGCCATGCATTAGCTCCTTAAAAATCACCTCCAATTGAATTTAAACCGTATTTTCCTAAAAATTAGGAAATTCTCTAAAAAATAGGGCAAATTTCTAGCCATAACTCACTCATTCTTTTCTCAACTTTAGCAAAAAGACATGCATTAGAAAGCTAAATTTGGCCTCCATGCATTTCTTTCACTCCATAAAACCAATTCACATTCATTATCATTCATCACTCATCCCTTTTGTTGATGTTTTTGGTAGCTGCGGGAGGATCTTCCCTCCTAGATGACCTTTCTTAGATACGGAGAAGATTCTGAAAGCAAGAGGTCCAATGGACACATGTTGAAATACCCTAGAAGAGAAGTCGACCCAAAAGAATAAAGTATAATGAAAAGACACCTTCCCAGAAGAGAAGTCGGCCCAAAAGAATAAAGTATAATGAAAAGACACCTTCCCAGAAGAGAAGTCGGCCTAGCTAGAAGGAGAGGAAGACTATAAATAAGATGCGCCTTAGCTCATTTGTTCACTCACTCACACTCTCCCAACTACACAGAAGCAAGGCGCAAGTTTGGAGAAGGAGACGCAGTTGTTGTAGTGACCCAGTTTCTTCTTGTTCAATGTTTTGGTATCTCTCTCTTGTGCACTACTCCTCAAGGAGGTACGCTACCTTTTTATGGTGTTGTTGCTGCAGTTGGGGTGGTATTTCTGGTTAAGCTAGCACTTGTGCTAGGGTTTATCTGATTGGACTTGCTTTGTGAACGAAATCTATCTAAGAAAGGTTGTTGAGTTTTTCCCCCATTTGGGGTTTTCCCAAGATAAATCTCTTGTGTTTTTTTGTCTATTGTTTATGCTGCTATTGCTCAATACATGATATATATATGTTAAGGATAATGAAGTAAAAGAACAGTAGTAACACTAATGCTTTGTAAATAAGGAAAATTCAACACCTTTATTACTCAAGTGCGCCTTCCTAAGTTTTAGGGTGCATTCTCCTCTCTTGTGCGCATGTAACCTTCATGCAAACATTCACATACACTCACTCATCTGACACTCCTCACATATCTCTCTTCCTCGTGTGCTTTGCCTCCATTTTTAGCCACCCATGCATCCTCTTCCTCTCCCTTAGGATATGCGCCCTTATTGTGTTTTATATTGGATGCTTGACAGTGATTATTGGTCGGATTTCTGCAGCAGCAACGTAGTCTCTTGTTCTCATTCTTCTCTCTCTCAGTCTAGTGATTTTTCATTGAGCGAAGTGATCATTGTACCGGTTGTGGACTTGCCGATTGTGGCACAATCAACCCTTTTGCAAGCCTATCAATAAAGGAATTAAGTGTTTGGTTTTCAACCTTGTTTCTTGTCGGTTTTTGTGAATTTTTGCAATCTGATTTGTCATATTTTTTGAACTGTTCATTGTGATATTATTAATCTTTTGATCAGTTTTCTCTTCTATTTCTACTCTATATCTATTACGCTAACCCCGTATGATCCCTCCAAGTGAATAAACAATTTTTCTCAAGTGTTTCGGTTAGATTTAGCACGCTGTCCAAGACATATCAGCGGCTGTTCTTAAGGTTTTATAAGCAAAAATCAGACTTAAAGACAGCAGAAAGGCTCTTCATTGTGCCTAGGGACTCCCCCCTGAGGCTAGCAAGCACTAGCCCAAACAGAGAGGGGTCTAGTCCGTGACAATTTGGGGCTATTTCTCTTTGAATTAGCCAAGTTTTCATCGTTGTTATAATAGGTTTATTAGCTCAATTAGAGGGTGGAAATTTGTGTTAACAGGACGTCATTCACATCCAACACCATAGTCATCCTTTTTTTCCAGGTGGGGTAGTTTTGAGCCCTGTGTGGACGATCCTCAACCCTAAAACACGTGGCCATTTCTGAAAGTGTTGTTGTTCATGTTCAAACCCTCAGGGCTCAAACCCTTACGCAGCAAAAAATCTTACAGTTGTCTTGATTAAGTGCCTTGGATCCTCACGATCCACCTAGATCTCAACGATCACACTGCTTCTTTAATAGTCTTGCTCTGATACCATGTGAATTTTCTTTAAACCCAGTTCATTAAACCAATTAAATTACACTTATAACTGATTACACCAGGTTTTCTTTCACAAATAAATTATACATAGCAGAAATAATAACCAAGAACTTAAATGTAAAAGACAACAACAATTACATCACACGTACACAAGTATTTTGGACAATAGTACCTGGAAAAACCCTGAAGGGAAAACCAATGCAGCTGATTTGTGGATTTTATTATTTCAGCAGGAAAATATAGAGATCTCTTACAAAATGAGTTGATCCTCAATATTGGCTAAGTAAACCCCAGCGTAACGCTTCCCCAACAATTCGTACGACCTACCGCAAATACTACAAGCCAGATGGACTAAAAAAATGACAAATCGTGAGCCTCTACGCTATGGTATGACTCCATGCATCAAGTCTGCATCACCCTGTACAGCCCTCTCAGATCTGTAGTGTAACCTCTGCAAAATGTTGAATATGTGAGTCAATCCACTTAGCAAATGACCTCTCCTCTGTCTCCCAACAATCCCTGTCCAACAAACCCTTGGAAAAGTCTCTTCACTCCAATGAAGTTTGCCCTCTCTCTCGGATGAATAATGTGCCCTCCTAGCCAAATCGATTTCCTTATACCTCCGTGAACAAGTGAAACCCTAATCCCAAAATGATTAAGAGTTGAGATTAACTCTCTCCCCCATGATGAGATGAATGGTCCAAATTAAAAGACCACAACTTAAATTATTTTTCACTTTAACCTTATAAAAGGTGTTTGTTGTTGCCTTTATACACACCTAGGTGACGTGGAAGAAATCTTCAATCCACTTGGTGTGTCCTTGGGGGCAAGTCTCGAGTCAAGGTGTTGTCACCTGATCCTCGACTCCTCCGTCTAGGCCAACCCCTAGCAAAGCTAAGGGGGGTTGTCCCTAACAAAAATACTAAGGCTTGAAACTAATCTAAGTACAAGAAATAAATCTAGGAGTTTATTGCAATAAAGAAAACTTTAACAAAAGTAACTCTAAACTAGCAGCATATATCATTCATTCACAAAGTAATAGCTTATGGAAATAGATATTCAATTAAAAAAGTACTTGCATAAAATATGTTCAAAGGATACAGATGCTTGCAAGTAAAATAACCATAAACCAAATATATACTTCAAGATAAAAAAATGATTTGCAAAAGTAAATACTTAAACCAAATGGATTCTTAAAATATAGAAACGAGACCAATGCTAAATATTGAGATTGTGTGTTATGTTGTTGAAAGTGTAAAGTACCCTGTGGAGATTGTTTTTAGAGTTTATTAAATGTGGGTTTTATTCTAGTGAAAATTGATTGAAAGAAAGCAATCTACACTAGATTTGGCCTCTCAAGAGACTATCCCTTTAGCATAGAAATTTGCTGAGAACTTGTCGAAACCCAATGGTTTCACCAACAAGCCCACTAGAGGTGTCGAAGGTCCAACACGAAGGGGAGCAAGCCCGAGGTATTCTGTGAAACTTCACACACTCCCTCTAGGTGGTTTTCTAAACCAAACAACAGTAACTATCAAGATTGTCCTATTAAACTATTCCACACTGACCAGCTCAGTTCTGCTTGAAACTTACTTCCAAAAGATCAAGGCTAGCTCGCAATTGGAAGGGTCGGGAACATACACCAGGAGCTGAGGGGAAATGTTTATTTTAAACAAAAACTAAAAGACTAAAAATAAATTGCAAAAAAAAACAAACATTTTCTAATTAAGCTATTGTCCATATTATCCAGCCTTTTTGCAGAGGAGCTGACAGGACGGGTTTATTTTCTCCAAATTGAAACGACAGAAAATAAAGGTTTTTCTAAATACTAAATTCCTCATTGACCAGACTCTTTGTAGAGGAGCTGAGGGGACAGGTTTATTTACTCAATAAGTAAAAAAAGTTGAAAGAGAAATGTAATTTAGCAATTAAAGATTACTTTCCAAAATGAAATTGAATCTATGTGATGATTGTTGTTGTGTTTTATACTTATTAAGTGATATAAAGCAAAAGAAATGAAATACTAAAGCAAAATACACAATCAAGCCACAAGACACCACCCCCTGGGGAAACGCAAATGGGGCATTGTGTAGCCCACTCTTTTATTGTCTCAGTTACAATGATCTCTTTTCAATGAGATTTTTTATCCTTATAATGATGGATCAAAGAGGTTTACAAGTTTACAAAAGGTTTAGGAAGATATAAGGTGCTTTCGGAAGTCCCAAATGCTCCTAATCCGCCAAATTTTGGCAGAATATTCCCTTGTTTATTAAATAACCTGCAAAAAAAGGCAAGGTACTTGTGCCAAAAGTGTTGCAAAACAACTTTAGAAAGTGCCTGCAAAAGATGGTTAAGATTGCACAAGAATCTATATAAAAAATCTAAGTAAACCTACGCTAAACTAGCAAAAAGAAGCCTAAATTAACAAAGAAAGAGAGTCTTTTCTTGATGATATTACTTGTTGTCCTAAAACAGTAAATAATATCAACAAAGATGCCCAAATTTAGAATTTAAACACTTTGAAATGAAACTACCTTTAGCCTTAATATATTTCATTTAAAGATAGCCAAAAGATAGAAACTAGCAAGTTAGATCAACTCTATGAATAATACTTTGCAAAAAAGAGATCTAAACTACTTGCTTTATCATGCAAACAAAGTAATATATGGATTTAACTTTGAAACAAGAACTTTACTTTGCATTTATTAAAATAACCCAAAAGTAGAAGATTTTAGAAATTGAGAAAGAGAGGAAGAGAAATGCTTGAACTTCTTGAAATCTTGGGCAAAATGGAGTCTTGTTGATGGATCAAAGAGGCACTATATCTTTCTGTAGATCTTGAAGGAAAGGGTACGTGAAACCAAGCCCAACCTCCTTTTCAACTGTGAGAACCTACAATACTTAGACACTTCTTGCCAACAAACTATTAGTAGAATGGTGCTACCTACATAAAATGCTTCACAAAAACATAAACATTAACCGAAATGGATATGTATAATAAAACATTCAAATGCAAATAAGCAATAAGGTCATTAAGCAAGCTAGCTTTTCTAATCTTATCCTACTTGGAGATAGCTCCACTTGAAGGCCACTAACTAATAATTGAAACAAGAGCACAAAAGCAAAATTTACCTCACAATTAAGCACTTGACAGAGATATTCCACACATGAAATTTGACACAAGCATGTAGCCTCCAAAGCCTTTTATTCCAATTCACAAACATGATACAATAGCAAGTATACACAAGCAATTCTTCCCACGCTCCAACTAGCTTAGCAAATGGGAGAATGCTTTATTTTATAGGAAGAGGTGAAGAGAGCCCAATTGACGAGGGTGCACCATATGTGAGGGACGAGGGGCCTGTTGAGATTTGGGTACCTTGGAAAGTGGTCCCCATGTGCTTATGAGTCTCTAAGCACAAAGGGGGAAGACTATTACCCGTGTACTTTACTTTATGATTCTAATTTCACTTTGACTTAGGAGTTTTAAGTCAAAAGTGAAATA
>ML779917.1:619644-631243 GCA_009831015.1 Picea engelmannii | reverse complement strand
GATGAGATCTCACCCATTGATTAGACTTGGCTAGATCTAATCTAGGCCATTGATCTTTTAGGGTTGGCTCAAAGAGGCTAAAGAGAGGGTAAAGGTATTTTTGGAGACTCATTCTTCACTTGTGAGTTTTGGAGAAGAGAAGAAGGGCGCATTTCTTGAGGAGAAGGAGGGCGCACTTCATGAGGGTTTGAGAAAAACCCTTGAGAGCTTGAGGAGAAGCTTGTGGTTGGTTTGAGCTTGCATGGAGAGTATTTCCATGGAGCCATAGCTTCCATTTCTGAGGGAGCATTTTCATGGAGGGGCACATCTAGGAGAGGAGAGCGCATTCATTATCCTTCATATGCTCATCAGAGGAGTAGGACTTGTCAGATTGAGATAAAGTCTGATGCATAGGAAGAGGAGAGCTTGGGCACTTGTTTCTGTGGAGAGAGACATTCAGTTTATGGCTCAGTTTATTTATGGTGATCATTTCTGCTAGGAGGAGGGCACACCTATTGAGAGGACTGGCAGCTACCTGGTAGAAGATCTGCTTGGAGGATTCGAGCTCTGACAGTTTCAGTGGAGAGGCAACACAGGAGAGGACATTCCTGTGGAGGGATTTCTTCATTGGGTTACAGATGAGATAGGGTGTTTCCGTTCAATGCAGAGGGCAACAAAGGGAGAGGGCGCACCACAGTCTGGGCACTTCTTTCTCTGGTTCTTATGGAAAGGCTCGTGAGGAGCTTGCTATGTATACAGGTTTCATTGTATTTCATTACTTGTTGTATCTCTTGCTTTGATCGTCATTATATAGACATATATTCCAAACTGGTTTTCCCCGGGAGGGTTTTATCCAAGGTCATGTTGACCAAAAATACCTATGTACAAAAATGCATTTGTTAGTCTCTTAGATCTGTTCATTTTCAGTTGTAAAGATCTTTAGGTGTGTTGTAATTATTTTAGTATGCATGTGCTAACTTCTAGTTACTAAAACTACATGCTAGAGCACCTAAAATTGGAAGTGCAACCGTAACAAATCAACAAGAAGTTCTTGGACTGTTGGCTGCCCTAAAACAGCAGCAAATACTTGATCAAACAGTTGAAACTTAGAGCCTAATTGTGGTCAAAGACAGACCTAGTAGGCAAGCTTGATAGGACCTGAAAATCTTCAGGGCCAAGTGTTGATACAAGGCTGCCACCTCTCATTATCTCCCATTAGATGATAAGTGTGAGAGGAAAGAGGGAGGAGGGGCTGCCACCTCTCAAGAGGTGGGCAGCCCTCTCTAAGCATGCGCCACCTCTCCTCAAGAGGGGCGCACCTCCCTATTGAGATCTTCTCTCATACTCATAACTCAAACTTGAACTCAGTCTAAACTCACTCTTAGGTGCCAACAAGGCCCAGTGAACTCATAGAGAGGGTGAATTAACTTGAAACATGTCTCCGACATGTTTCCCAAAAAATAGCTTTGCTGATTTTTCCTGATTTTTTATGTCTTTTTCACTTTTGTGAGCAAAATTAATTTTTTAGTGATTAAAATCACTAATTTTACTCACAAAAGTGGGTACTTAGGTAAAGTGGGTGCTCTAAGTCCAAAAATGAGTACCCCCAAGCCATATAATGCCTCCCAGTACCACTTTTTTAATACATGCTCGAATTACAATTAAAATAACCCTTTTTACAGGAAATTTTTTATTAACTAAAAAAAATAAAAAATCCTAAGGGGGACTTAGCACATTTCCATGACACTCTAGGATAATGCTTAGCATGGTTATATACATAAGACTCTAGACTTAAACACTCCCCGAGTCATATCTGCTAGTACAATTACTCCAACTTTGGAGGATATTGAGTGAAAAAACTCAAAAATTATAGATCGCTTAAAGAGAAAAATATAATTAGCAAGTAAAATAAAACACTCTAGAGTAAAGTACTAGTGTCCAAGTCTTGGGTGGCTAAGCCTGTTACAAAAATCACATGCTTAAGTCATTTTATTACAATTTCCCGCAAGGTATGGAAATGTGGTAAAAAGTTGAAAAAGGGCCATAATGGTCGACTGCACTTCTAAACTCTAAATTTTGAACAAGTTATTGTTCAATCTTTGGCGGCTCATCTACAAGTCCATCCTAGTGCAACTTGGTGGATAACATTGGCTCCATATGGGGATGTGTGCTTGATCTTTGAGCAAAGGAGAACATGCGAGAATCCAGAATTTGTTTCCTTACACATCACAAACATCTCGCCAAAAACAACATCAGCAACATATGTATATGAAAACCAAGTATAAAATGAAGTTACACAACTAATATATATTATACATTTATATACAAAATAAAATACAAAAGAAGAAAGTGACATAAACTATTATACATTTATATACAAGATAAAGTACAAAAGAAGAAAGTGAACATAAATTACAAGGAAAAGAAAGAATGTGAAAGTAAAATACAAAGGAAAGGATTAGAGATATGTTACAAAGGATACCCCATGGCATCAGATGACATCACTGAAAAACAACTTGAGGAGTTGCCCGTTAACAGGCAAGGTCAGCTTCTCTCCATCCATTCGGCCTAGGCAAAAGGAGTTCGACCCAACAATATCATGAATGATGTATGGTCATTTCCACAAACTGTCAAACTTCCCATGTTTCTCTGGCTTTTCTTTCCTTTTATCCCATAACAAGACTGTGTTACCCTTCTGAAAGACCCTTTGTTTGGAAGACTTGTCAAAAGTCTTCTTCACTTTGTCTTGATTTCTAACACTTTGATCAAAATCCTTTCTTATGTTCTCATCTAACTCTATCAAATGATCCAACCTATTATGTAAAGCATCTTTATCTATGTTGAAGCCATGAAGGAGCTGATAAGTTGGAAGCCTCAAATGTACTGGCAATGTGACATCTAAACCATACACAAGCTCAAATGGAGTCTTCCCTGTTGCACTTTTCTTTGTTATTCTGTCAGCACAAAGTGCAAATTTAAGCTTACTATCCCATGATTTCTTATTATCCCCCACTATATTTCTAATGATGATCATAAGATTTTTATTACTTGACTCTGCTAGACAATTTCCTTGGGGATACTAGTTTGATGAATGGGATAAGACAATGCCATATTTAAAACAGAATGAGGAAAGTTATGTTGAACTGAAGGCTTTGGTACGCACACCGAATCTAGTGATAATCTTATCTTCAAGAAAATTCATGACTACCTTATCGGTTTCCCAATTGGTGGGTACTGTCTCTACCCACTTGGTGAAATAATCGGTTGCAGTTAGAATCCAAGTGAAGCCATTACTTGAATTGGCTTTAAACTAACCGATAAAATCAAGCCCCCACTGCTGAAAAGGGGCCTCAACTACTAGTGGTTGTAATGGTAAAGTTGCAAGCTTTTGCTTTCTTGAAAACATCTGACACTGCTGACAACTTCTAACCATTTTATGAACATCAGAAAATATTGTAGGCCAATAGTATCCTGCTCTAAGAATTTTATGGGCTGTGGTTTTGGCCGCATAATGTCCTCCACAAAATCCTGAATGAAACTCAATCAAAAGTTTCTTAGAGTCTGGCTCATCAACACATCTAAGTATTACCCCATCGGGGTTCCTCCACCCCAATCCATCCTGAATAAAACAATACTTAGACAGTCTTAACCTTAATACTATTCTTTTATGACCAATTAAATGATTTGGGCAAGTAAGGTTATGGAGGAAGAAAATAATGTCTGAATACCATTGATTATGTTCTAACCTTTGAAGCTCTACAGACATGGTTGTCCCTAGCTCACTGTTCTAGCACACCAAATCCAAAACCTGCTCATTCCCTTATGTTAACATCTGTGCTAGACTCTGACATTTGACCAACTTTGTGGGTTTTATCTCTAAATCATACTCTTGAATTTTAGAGACCCACTTTCCTCTTACTCCTAAGAAATCTTGTTGGGATAGTATATCTTTTACTGCTAAGTGAGGAACATGCCCCGCAATCTTAGAATACCCAACATAAACTCTAAAATGCTTAAGAGATTTGACTAAGGCATATGCTTGTTTTTCCATGATAGTATAATTTAATTCAAAGCTATGTAATGCCTTACTCATGAATGCAATGGGTTGCTCTTGACCTTCATCATTCTTTTGGAGCAACGCCCCTGCAATTGTAACTTTTGAAGCAAAGGAAAAAATATGAAAATCCTTAGTATAATCTAGACTAATTAACACAGGAGATTTTCCAATTGAATCCTTAACACTATTAAAAGCTTTCCTTCCTTCAATTGTCCATTCAAATTTAACATCTTTCTTTAGTAATCTAAGAATGGGTTTCATAGACTCAGCTAAGTTTGGAATAAATCTCTTGACAAAATTAATTTGACCAAGGAATATAGGAGGGCTTTCTTGGTTTGGGGTAAAGGGATTTTCTTAATGGATTCAACTCTTTCAGGATCTATCTTTACCCCATCTTTTGCAATGATGTGACCCAACAATTTTCCTTCATCAATACCGATTATTGACTTAGCTGAATTTAATGAGATGCCATACTGCCGACATCTTTCAAAAACCCGTCTTAGATGACTTACATGTTGCGATCTATCTTTTGAGAATATTGTCAAGTCATCCTGATAAATTTCAATGATTTTACCCATTAATTCCTTAAAGGAAAAATCCACTGCTCTTTGGAAAGTGGCACCTGCATTTAATAAGCCAAAAAGCATCCTTAAATATTCAAAAGTGCCCAAAGGTGTTGTGAAAGTAGTTTTATTTTGATCTTCCTTACTTACCAACACCTGATTAATTATAACCTGAGAAACCATCTAACATGGACAAAATCTTTGATCCTATAACCCTTTGAAGTAGGGTTTCCATGTTAGGGACAAGATAGTTGTATTTGATGCATGCCAAGTTCAAATTCTTGAAATCAATACACAACCTTATCTCTCCATTCTTTTTTCTGACAACTACCAAGTTAGAACACCAAGATGAGTGCCTTGTTGGAGCAATGATACCGGTTGCCAACATTTTTTGAAGTTCTTTCTGAACCATGGGAGCTAACTTGGGATTTATTTGCCTTAACTTTTGACAGAAAGGCTTTGTATCTTCCTTGAGGGAGATAGTGTGTTGAAATACATCTTCTCCATATGCTTTAAGTTCATCATATGTAAAAGCAAACACATCCCTATACTCATGGCCAAGATTTATTGTTTCTTTTCTCTCTTTTTCTAAAGTTCCTTTTCCATTTTTTATCATTTTAGGATCCTCATTTGTTCCAATGTTTACCTCAATGTAATCACCAAGTTTTATTGTTTCTTTCTTTTTATAACTGTCATGCCTGTCAAAAATCTGTTCCAACTTTATAAGACCCTTGGGAGTAGGATTTTCAAAATGCTCTTCCTCTTCTTCCTTGTGCGCATGCCCTTCTTCCTTATAACCAACCCTAAAACGTGAAAGCTCTTGCAAATCATTCATAAATCCGAGAATCTGTTTATCATCATTGAAGACTTGCCAATGATCCATATTATCTAGAACTGAAGGTCTAAAAATACTTCCATTTTACCTTGACCACTCAACAATTCTTCTGAAGGCTGAAAAGTAGATGTTGAAACTGCTAACTTGTCTGCTAAAATGTTGTGCTCTCTGGGAATTGATATAAGATCTAAGGCACTAAAGAGTTCCATAGTATCCCAGATTGCATTTCTGTACTTCTTTAGTCTTTCACTCTTACATGCAAACTTATTTTTTATTTGGAGAATTACTAAGTCAGAATCACCTTTGATATTTAGAGATTTGATTCCCATATCCTCTGCAATCTCTAATCCTAGTAAGAGTGCCTTATATTCAACCACATTATTAGTTGCCTCAAATTCCAATCTAAAAGCAAAGTAGTATCATAACATTCTTAGTAATGACATTTGATGAAACCCATGAATCATACATGCAATTATGAAGAAGAAGATCATTAATCATCAAGGATACAAAGAAAGGTGGTTGATCTTCCTTTGTCCAATCCATATTGTTTATAATAGCATGTGCATCATTATGAGGCTCATTAGGCTTATCCAAAGTTTTCCCCTGATCTTTCCCAAGACTTGGCTCATTAGATCCCCCTATTGCTTTTAATAACTTGGTTTTTTGAGAGGGTATCTTAATGAGTTCTGAAACCAGTACCAAAACCTTTGCATTGGATATCCAACTACCCAAATCAAAATTTAAATCTGTATCTGGAGGAGTAGAAGTCTTAGGAATGATTTCACTTGATTTACTAGCATTATCATTCCCTTTTCTTTGATAAGTTACTCTCTTATACTTTTACATTTCTAAGATTTGCTCAGGCGTAGGCTTTTCTCCATATAATCTTGTCACATTGTCAACCTTTATACTTGCTTCTTTATTCTGCTTGAATTGATCATCTGTGACTTTGTCAGTTTTTCCTACATTGTTGATTAAATCATACCTTCTAGAATTTCCAACATAGTTGCTTGTCTCTGGGAGTCCTTGCTCATTAACTTGACAAAAGACTGGGCAAGTAGACTCTTCATGAAAGTCCTCACAGGCTCTGCAAAAAGGAGGGGCTTCCTCATTGACCATATTTGTTGACTCTAAATGATTAGGAGGTCTTTGATCTTGAGGAGGGCCCTTTTTCTGCCACGTCTCATTATTTTTCCTAAGCTGGAATCTGTTGGAATTACTTCTTTCCATGGCAATTAATCTGTTTTGCATTGCATTAAGTTGGGCAGCATGGTTTGATTCCATGGCTTTGATCATTTCAGTTAACTCTTTGATGGGATCTGCTAGAGAAGACTTACTATCTGAAGCTACTGCTTTGTCCTTAGGCTCTGACTATTTAGAAATACCACCCCTTGTGAAACCTAGAAGGTTGGACTTTCCTGATGCTTGCATATTTTTGTCAATCTTAGTTGCCATCTCTTGAGCGACTTTGAGGTTGGTGGGTTCCTTATCACTTAACTGATATCTCATTTCACCACCAAAAGCCTCAATCTAATAAATAAAGATAGCATTATACTCAAATTACAATTAAAATAACCCTTTTACAGGAAATTTTTTATTAACTAAAAAAAAAATTAAAAAAACCTAAGGGGGACTTGGCACATTTCCATGACACTCTAGGATAATGCTTAGCATGGTTATATACATAGGACTCTAGACTTAAACACTCCTCGAGTCATATCTGCTAGTACAATTACTCCAGCTTTGGAGGATATTGAGTGAAAAAACTCGAAAATTATAGATCGCTTAAAGAGTAAAATATAATTAGCAAGTAAAATAAAACACTCTAGAGTAAAGTACTAGTGTCCAAGTCTTGGGTGGCTAAGCCTGTTACAAAAATCACATGCTTAAGTGATTTTATTACAATTCCCCGCGGAGTATGGAAATGTGGTAAAAAGTTGAAAAGGGGCCATAATGGCCAGCTGGACTTCTGAACTCTGAATTTTGAACAAGTAATTGTTCAATCTTTGGCGGCTTATCTGCAAGTCCATCCTAGTGCAACTTGGTGGATAACAGTGCTCAATAAATTCAACTGAAGAATATAACACAACAACGGTGATTTTCCTAAGTTAGACTTTAGGAAAAGTTAAATAATCAACTTGGCATGTGTTTCGTTGTCCCCCACCATGCTAGGACATTGCAATCTAGTGGAAGACCTTCCTTGCTACATTCTCAACACAGAAAAACAATGAACAGCAGACAAATCACTCCATATGACACTATTAATTTATGAGCAATGCCCCTGGAAAAACCCAACTTGGGAAAACCAGTTCAAGGAGATTTCTTTTTATTGAGCTTCTAGGAAAAATTCTCAAATACAACAGCAATACACTTTTAGCATTAATAAATTGTACTATCTCACTATCTGAGCAATAATTTCACTTTGTTTCCTATGCAACACAGTCTTGAAATCATAACTTAATTTCCTGTACAAACAATACAGATTGTACAGTCACAAACAGCAGAAACAGTGCCTCGATTTTTGTGCCCGGAAGTAGTACAGAACAGTGCCTTACTGTATGGATTTTCCAGCAACAGAGAAACACCTAGAAATTTGTGCCAATGCCTTGCATCAATTTCTGTGTTAGTTGTAGCTGCAAAGCCAACATAAAAAAATGTTGTACGACCCTCTCAAAATCGTACTGTATGGCCCCCTTTGTTGTACGGTACTAGACTATCTTTAATGTTGAAATCTCCTTGAGATGCGTGCCCATTCCTGCCTTGCAATGTGCACCAATCTCCTCTTGTTGCTGCTCTCTTTCTCTAAGCTCAAGAAGTCTCTCGGGATGCGTGCCTCTTCATCTCCCCGTCTCTTCTCTCCTCAAAAGTGTGCCCTCACTGCTCCACTAGAGCTGCCTTTATTCGTTTCCAATGTGTAACTTCCCTAACCCTTGGTCTTCCAATGAGATTGATGGTCAAGATCTAATCTTGCCCTCATGAGATCAACAATCGTGACTTAATTGTCCATTGAGATCACTTAAGTCACTTAAGTGACCCACACCCTCATAAAGTCACTTTTACACATTAAAAAATCAAAGGCTCAACTTTATAAAAATAAAGTCACTAGGGAAAAATGTGCTCAGTCACTTCCGCATGTTGGGCGCCGCCTATGCAGAAGTACCTCCGAGCTACCAAATCTAACACTCCCTCTTAGCGAGAGAGGTACTTCTGGTACCTCCACCAGAATCTATCTCCAAATCCATCATCCCATTTGTTGTCGTAGCTACCAAGTTGCACTAAAATGGACTTGCAATTGACCCACCAAAGATTGAACAAAGACTTGTTCAAAATTCATAGTTCATAAGTCCAGCCGGCCATTATGGCCCCCTTTTTTTACTTTTTTTTTGCATTTCCAGACCCCTATGGGGCATTGTAATAAGATGAATTTAGCATGATGAACTTGTAACAAGCTTAGCCTCCTAAGACTTAGTCTTAATTAGTAATCATTCCTTGCTTGAATTTTTAAGCGAGTTATAATTTATGAGTTTTTTCACTCATTTCCTCCAAAGTTGGAGTCTATACTCATGGTTAGGCCTTACATTGGAAAATCTAAGTCTAGTGTCTAATGTATATTACCATGCTAGTCATCCTCCTGGAGTCTCATGAAAATGTGCTAAGTCCCCCTTAGGCTTTTAATGTTTTATAAAAAAATAAAATTTCTCGCAAAATTGGGATATTTTAATTGTAAATAATTCCTAAGTTAAATAAGTGGTACTAGGAGGCATCATATGCCTTGGGGGTATCCATTTTTGGACTTGGAATACCCACTTTACCCAGGTACCCACTTTCTGAGTGAAATTAGTGATTTTTAATCACTCAAAATTAATTTTACTCACAAATGGTCAATAAAAGACATAAAAATCAGGAAAAATCAGCAATGTTATTTGTTAGTAAACATGTCGGAAACATGTTTTGACATGTTTGGAGTTAACTAAGCTTGACTAGGAGTGAGTGGTGTTAAAGTTTCTGCTGTTATTAGGTTACTTTCAATTTACTAGATAACAATAGCAAAGACAGGATCACTGAGAGAAACACAATCATAAGAGTACACAAGCATTTATCGTAGGAAACCCTCAAGGGGAAGAAAACCCAGCAAAACTTCCTTAATATAGATAGCCAATACAATGCCAAGATAATGAACCAGACAACAAAAAATATCCAACACTGAGCAACACGCCTCTCTCTCTTCCTTCTTCCGACAACCGGCAACTGTAGCTTCCTTCAAAACTTGTGCACTAGATGAGTGAGTTGAGTGTGTCTAAATGAGGCGTTGGCCTCTCTTATTTATACAATTCTGGCACATGTGGAAGTGTCTCTTCACTGGCAAGGCCGACTTCTTCTTCTGGGTGGTTATAACCACCTTTAATATATTTTGGGGCCTCTTTAATATATTGTGGGGCCGACTTCTTCTTTAGCCTATTACAATTAGGGTTTGACCAATCCGCAAAAGGGGATTTGGTCATTTACAATACCCGACATGATCAATCCACAAAAGGGGATTGATGTAATCAATAATAAATATATTTTATCTTTATCCACAAAAGGGGATAAGAATATTCTTTGCAGTTACACAATATTTTAACACTCCCTCTTAACAAGAAGGATATTCTTTATCTTTTGACAGGTCACTGGATGTCGACATCAACTAGGTAGCAGCATCCACTGGATAACATCATCAACTGGGCAACATCATCAACTGGGTAATCATCATTAACTGGATAATATCATCAACTGGGCAACATCATAAATTGGATAACTGGAGGCATCCACTTGGTCATATGGCATCATGATCACTGACTGGCATATCTATAAATCATCGGAAGTTTTGTTCTCTTTATCTTCGTGCAGAAGATACTCTTTCTTTCTTTTGTCTTCACGCAAAAGTTACTTCTTTCTTATCTTCACACAGAAGATGTCCTATGAGTTTTGCCATTCCTTTTATGTTCTCCCTTCTCTTGTAGTCATCTATCTCACCCATCCACTGGGGAGAACTACTACCATAGCTTCACTCCTAGTCATCCCACATGAACTAGAGAAGCTAAGATGCTAGCCTGGGCAAGACTAGACTCCCTTTCCATGATCCGCGCAGGATCACAACACAAACCTCAATAGCCAACTAACCATTCCACATGGTCAAGGCTTGTGTTCCAGACTACTCAATCCTTGGCTAGAAGAGAGTATCTGCCCACTTCCCCTTGGAGAAACATCCACATTCCTCTCTACGAGGGTGGTCACAACCCTCTCTACGAGGGTATTCTAGCATGTCCCTAGAGTATCCAAAACTCAACACTTAGACAGAGGCCAACCTTAGCAAATTTCTCATTCCCCTTCTCTACAAAGGTCTCTTCCTTCTCTACGAAGGTCTACCTGTGGGATTGCTCATTCCTTCTCTACGAAGGTCTAGCTATGGGATCAAAAAAATCTCTTATGGTCCAAAATCTTTCAATGGTATAATACCATGCTACCCATCTGTTGGGCACAATCCATCTACTGGATAGCTTTCATCTTGATAAAAATATATGGGCACCATCCATCTGCTTTTCTAACTGCATCAAATCACGGTCCTTCATTTCGAACTCAGAGACATGGCTCCCTCTTGCAAGAAGCTAATAGCTTCTAGTCATCATCCTTGAAGTTTTCTTCTGTAATATACTGGGTGCCTTCTTGAGTTCGAATATTTCTTTCTTTCTGTCTTCATACTGGATCAACCTGCTCCCTCTACATCTATAAGAACGGTACTGGAGCAACCTGCAGTTACATGCATCTCATCCACTATATCTAAGTATCCATCTTTTTCTTCATCTTGAATATTTTTGTTCTGCATCTTTAGGAGCCTCCTGCTCCTATATGAATATCGGATATTGTCTGGTCTTCACTGACTGTCACCATATCATACGTCCTTGTCGTGTTGTCTAACTTCTACAATTCACGGCATAAGTTCTTTCTTCCGGGACTTGTAAACTTACTTACAGTATGCTTTCTTTGTCACTCTCATGAGTGATTATACATGAAATAAATATTTTATCTCTTTCTTCATCCTCTTCTTTGATACTTCCTTCATAAGTCTGCATAGACACTGAAGTAAAACGAGGTTAATTAACATTCTCACAAAAATCTAACTTGTAA
>ML779917.1:583457-603943 GCA_009831015.1 Picea engelmannii | reverse complement strand
AAGTACTTTCACAGAGATGAGAAGGTTGGCTTGTGATGAGACCCCCTTTCCCTTGGCCATGCAACCAAAGGTCACTGCCCTGGCATGGTAACCAGATGGTGGCAATGTCATACTGTTAGGTACCCATGAACCTAATAGGCTGGGTCGTGATGAGACCCCCTATCCTCTTGGCTAGGTCTTGTTTATTATTTTTTGGGTCCCTCTTGTTTCTTGCTGAGAGGCTTTTTATTACCTTCTCGGGGATCCCTGGGCGAGGCATCTCGAGGTTTTATTTCTAGGCTTTTATCTTTTACCAGCTGCTTTTACCTTCTGGGCCTTTAGCCCCTTCTTCCCACGAAATAAGGTGCAACCCTACAAACAGGTCAATCCAATGCCCAGACAAGGGGAATGGGATAAATGAGCAGGAGATAAGATGAAAAAGTGGTGGTATGGCGGGAGCAGACGATGGCTCTTCAGAAATCCCCCCAGTGGCAAACCAAAACCCATGGGTACAGGCTTGCTAGGACACCCCGTCAATCTCCCCAAAAATGGTCAAGTGGGTTAATGTAAGATCCAAGCAGTCGTCATAAATAAAAGGAGTCAGATGCATATATCCGAAGGTTATAATGATCAAAAGTGACACATACCATGATACCTGGACCCATTACCTCATGGAGCAAGAGCCTTCTCCAATACAAGACCAAGCCGATGGCGATGTATGTTGTTGTTGCTGACAAGACAAATCTGATGAAAGAAGAAAAGGATGGGCCCTCCAGGGCCATGCTCAGGTCAATCCTGCTCTCGGTACTCCATGTCTAGGACCTGTGGGCCTCGAGACATGATCTCCTAGTTATCCCTAGAAATTGGGGATAACAAAGGGGACGAGGATCTAGAGCAACATTAGTTCCTATGTGAAACCACTTGGAGATCCAGAGGGACTCTCGATGCAAACTAGTTAGTAGAATTTCAGAATACCTTGAGAGGTCGTGCTCTCAAATGGTACATGAAGGCTATTGAACCAGGGGTGCAAGGACAAGCGTTCACCCTTGCTCAAGTTCGTTTGAAGTTCATCGCCGAATTCAAACTACCTCAGTTAGAGCAACAAGCTCTCTCTGAGTTGCGGGAGATTCAACAAAGGGAAGGAGAATCTTCCTGGGAGTACAGTCAGAAATTTAAAGACGCTATTGGGAGGCTAGTGCATCTAATTCACGAAGATTACTAGAGGGAATGGTACATCCAAGGACTACTACCTTTGACGAAAATTCCTCTAACACAACAGCGGATAGCCACCTTAACAGACGCCTTGGAACAATCGATGAAAATCGAAGCCATGGATGGTTATCCAGGGAGTCTGAGAGTGACCAAACCTCTAGTGGACGCAAATTTGTCGCAACTCCAGGGACAAATATCAGCACTAACGGAGAGGATTCAAGAATTAACTACACCAAGACGAGGACGACCTCAGGTTTGGTGCACAGGATGCTACACAGAGGGGCATCTGGCAAATGAATGTCAGCGAATGAGGGGAATGGGACCTCCTCACAATCCGATGGGACCCTCTCCAGAACCAACAGGAGGAGTTGCGCAAGTATTTGTGACTCCATCATTCCATTCATCAGAGCTATACCATGCCTTTCCAAGCAATCAAACATCTCAGCCAGTTGAGGATTGTGAGATTTGTCGGACACATGGGCATGCGTCGAGGCAGTGTCCTATCATGCAGAAGTATACGATTACGCCCAATACAATACATTGTGAATTCTGCGCATCTACAACACATGCTAGAAATCAATGTAGAGCGTTGGATGCACTTGCGAACAGATTAGATCGGACCACATTCAAAATAAATAAAACTCCCCAAGGACCTGGAAGAGGCTAGGGAGGTGGGGGTGGAGGTGGATCCGGAGGAGGAAGAAATGGGGGAAGAGGGTCGGGGAAATGTTACAACTGCAATGAACAAGGTCACTTGGCCAGAGATTGCCCTCACCCAAGACGGCCATGGTGCTCTCACTACAGAACTAATGGGCATGCAACCGAACAATGCCCAAAACTGATCACGAAATGGGAAGATCGAGTTCGTCAACGAGGAGCTAACTTCAAATCGAGGGGCAACTACCTAAAATCAACATCATTACTCGCAGAGGAGCAAAAACTAGGGCAGATGTAGACAGCCAGCCCAAGATTCAAAAAGCAGCTCCGAAGGATGACAGGTATGACCCGTTGAAACAAAAATTGTTCTTCAAAGATGCAATAGAAACATTTAAGAGTATCCCTACTCCAGAAATAGTGGAGAATTCCCCTAAAGTCACCTTACAACCTAAACTTGCGCAAGCCCCTACTTCACCACCGACACCTAGAAACCGTGTGATTCCAAAGAGACACCTTGAGTAGTCTAAAAACGTAATCAATCTCTAGTTTCAATTGTTCTTTGATATCCTCGGGGATGACCAACTTACGGAGAAGTTGCGCAACACCTTGTACCTAATACTGGGAGATGAGGGAACCCCATAAGCCATCATAACGACCAACCTCCCTAAGAAGAATACCCAGAGAATACAAAGAAGAAAGGTGTGAACAGGAAAAGAATTTAGGTTAGAAGCCCAGCTAGATGATTTTGAAATTAAGGATGTCATGCTAGATTTGGGATCCGATGTCAACATCCTACCCAAAAAGAACTGGGAAGCTTTCGAAAAACCTCAGTTAGTGTATTCCCCCATCCAGTTGAGAATGGAAAACCAGTCCTGCATTTTCCCAGTAGGAAGGCTGGAAAATGTAGAAATAGATGTTGCGGGAGTTAAAACCACAGCTGATTTCGAAGTAATTGAAATCATGGGAGATAAAGATCCCTACCCTGCTCTACTTGGAATTGATTGGGCATACGACAACTATGATATCATTGATTTAAAGAAGGACACCATGACATTTGAAGCAGATGGGATAAAAGCGGTTCCGCCCTTAAATCCATATTTAGGGCCTAGATACACTGAACCAGTGGACAACAATAAGGAATCAAATGCTCTTGACCAATTATACACCATAACAGCAGGAACGAGACCGGATTACATAAATCCCACTGCAAATGGATCGGTAAGTTGGAGAAGCATACAGTCTGTTGACGAGGATTCAGAATTAGCATTTGACAGTTGGCAGCAAGGCTCATACGAACGATTCTCAAGACGATGCGCAACTATCAGAGCAACGAGATGGATTGGAAACGAGGTCAGGGAGCACCCAACATATGATGGTACCTCAGAGGTAGACAGTTTTCTTACAAGCATGGAAGTGAAAATAGCAGCAAATCAAAGGATCTCAGTTCTTGACTTAGCCTTTCAGGATACCCCCGCTAGATGGTGGGTCACTCACAGAGCCTTGATTATGGAGTGGGAAGACACAAAGCAAGCCATCCAATGTTGATTCCAAAGTAGGGATCGGATGAAAGAAGAGACGAATATAGATTTTCAAGATGCGCAATTGCCCGATGGACGGTCCGACCCCAAAGTGCATATTGAGCATTGTTTAAAACAATGGCAAGTTGCGGAAATACCCTCTCACCTATGGGTTCAGGTATTTCTCCACTTGCTGGGTCCAATCCCAAAAGCTCGGTACATACATGAAGAGACTAGAAGACAAACAAGCTATTGGCAGACCTTACAAGACCAGTTTTGCAAGGACTTCTCCTTTACAAGTAAGTACCCTAAGCTCAACACAATCCTTCAAATAATCCGAGAAATGCTTTTTACTAATATTTGCAAACAAAGATCAAGCCCAGAAGTATGTGTTGACCATGTTCAATTACTTAGGTCTAGTCTGAGTCACGAATCTGATAAGATACTTGTAGCTTGTTGTAAAGTTGATAAAGACCTAGAAAAACGTGATGACTTAGAAGAACTTAGAAACTTAACTATTAAAGAAACCAAAGGCAGTAGAGAGATTCAGGATACTATACCCAGTCACACCTGTAGCTCCTATAACCATCTTCTAAAGTTGCAAAAAGTTAATATAGGGAGTACAGAGCATCCTAAGATAGTTGCCATAGGAGATTACTGTGATGAGCAGACTATGAATGAAGTCCACAACTTGTTGCGGGAGTATGAGGACTTGTTCCAAAAAAAGTTCTCAGAACTGAAAGGTATAAAAGGAGCCATGGGAGAAATGAAAATCGAGTTAAAACCCAACTCAAAACCTGTGAAGCACATACCATACCGCCTTAATCCTAAAATAAAATAAAAGGTCAAGAAGGAAGTAGACAAAATGTGTGCGGCAGGACTTATTCTTATTTTCCCGATCAAAGAAGTAGAGTGGATTAGCCCCATAGTTATCCAGAGCAAGAAGGGTACAGAAGACATTTGGGTCTGTGTGGACTACAGAATTCTGAATTTTGTATGTGTGCACGATCCGTTTCCAACACCTTTCAGTGACGAAGTGTTAGATCAGGTTGCAGGAAAAGAATCTTATTCATTTACAGACGGATTCTCAAGATATCACCAAGTCAGAATTGCAGAGGAAGATAAGAAGAAGACCACATTCATAACTGAGTGGGGAACATTCGCATACAACGTAATGCCCTTTGTCTTAAAGAATAACCCTGCAGTGTTCTCTCGGATCGTAATGGCAGTGTTTCGAAAATCCATCCACAAGTTTGTAGAGATCTACATGGACGATTGCACAATATACAGCCTCTTAAAGGAACATGTAGGGCTACTTCGGTTAATGTTTGATAGATGTCGCGAATTGAAGATATCTCTAAACCTAAGGAAGTGCATCTTCTGCGTACCACATGGTAATCTGCTAGGCCACATTTTATGCCGGGAAGGAGTCATGGTAGACCCAGCTAAAGTTGCGATCATTCTGAACATGCCGCCACCTACAAGTGCTAAGTTGTTGTGCTCAACACTGGGACATACGGGATATTACTGCAGGTTCATCAAAATATATGCAACTATCACCGCACCTCTAGAAAAATATATTTCGGTGGACACCAAAATATGACAAAGTGTTCGACATCCTCAAAGAAAAACTAAGTACTGCACCTATCTTGATATTTCCCAATTGGGAAATTGAATTCCATGTACATTTGGACGCTTCAAGCATCGCCCTGGGAGCCATTTTAGCGCAACCAGGGGAAGGAAATATGGACCACCCTATCTATTTTGCCAACCGAAAGCTTTCGCAAGCTGAATGCAACTACACAACCACCGAAAGGGAAGGTCTAGCTATGATTTATGCATTACAAAAGTTTAGACACTATTTGTTAGGCTCTCCTTTCAAGTTTTTTACTGACCACTCTACGTTGAAGTACCTAGTCAATAAACCAGTACTTGAAGGAAGGATTTGCAGGTGGCTACAACTCTTTCAGGAGTTTTCATTCGAAATAATTGTCAAACCTGGAAGATGCAACATAGGTCCACATCACCTTTCCAGATTGGAATCAGGGGAAAATGGTGGACCAGTAGATGATCAGCTCCCAGATGCAGACCTATTCTGAATTGAGGCCATCCCAGAGTATCTTGAAGACATTGTTGTCTTCCTCAGTACAGGGACCTGCCCAGAAACTTACTTCACAACCCAAAAATGACATATGGTGGTTCAAGCAGCAGACTATCAACTGAGTGCGGAACAACTTTACAAATTAGGACTAGACAACATCCTCAGAAGATGTGTCTTGAACCACGAAAGGCAAGATATCATGTGGGAACGCCACAGTGGAGTTGCGGGAGGACATGTTGGAGGTAAAGCTACTACACAGAAGGTACTTCAAGATGGATTATGGTGGGTTATGTTATTTAAAAATGCTAAAATGTATACTAGATATTGTGACGCCTGCCAAAGAGTAGGAAGCCATCATGCAGAGATGAATTACCCCTTCAGCCAGTTAAAGCACTCCAGGCATTTGAGAAATGGGTTGTTGACTTTATTGGACCGATCAACTTGTCGGCTAAGCATTCAAAGGCCAAATACATCATTACCGCAAGAGATTACCTCACGAGATGGGTTGAAGCAGAGGCAGTTCAAGATTGCTCAACAGATACAGCTGCTAGATTTATTTTTGAAAATGTCATTACTCGGTTTGGATGTCCTAGAAGCTTGACCAATGATCAATGTAGTCACTTTATCAGCAACACAATCACAACAAAATTCCTTATACAGCACCATAAGAGCAGTTCCTACCATCCACAAGCTAACGGTACAGTGGAGGGATTCAATAAAATTCTGGAAAGAGGACTGACAAAAGTATGTTGCGCAAACAGGGAAGATTGGAATGATAGAGTTCCAGCAGTCTTGTGGGCTTACAAGACTACCACGAAGAAGCTACACAGGTATACCCCATTTCAGTTGGTTTATGGGAAAGAAGTTGTTGTACCTGTAGATTTTATCACCCCTAGTTTCTATATAGCACAAGCTACACACATGACAGATGACGAATCGGTTGTGCAAAGGATTGCAGACTTGCCAGAGCTTGAGGAAGCGAGATTTTTAGCAGATTTTCATCAAACAGTTGAAAAAGCTAGACAGAGAGCTTGGCATGACAGGCACATCAAGTCCAAAAGCTTTACCCAAGGGGATAAGGTATTACTCTACGACAGTCGGTATCAGAAGCATCCAGGCAAGTTGCACATGCACTGGTTGGGTCCATTCATAGTTGCAGAAATCCGACACTCTGGTGCAGTCAAGCTAGCACAACTGAACGGTATCCTTCGACCAAGTTGGGTGAATGGCGCCCGCCTGAAGCCTTATATCTCTCATGTTTGAACAAAAGGACTGTTGCTCCAGTCCAAGGGAGCTTGTAAAGTAGTTAGATTTTGATTTTCAATAATTTCTTTATTACATTTAACAACGTCAGAGTGTGCATAGTGGCGCAACAACATATGTTTTTTCTTTCTGTCTAAGCGTTTCTTTTGTGCAAAAATACAAACTCAATTGCACAAGGTCGGACAAGTCACCATTACATTAAATGAGGTCATTAAACATGACGGAGACCCTCATTATGGTGGAAGGGGGGGCGAATCCGAACTGTATCACAACCCACGTACCATTCGCATCTTGTCCAGTCACACCCTTTATGGTAGCTACAGTAACCCGTCGGAAAATTTTGTCAAACCATAAACGCATGATATGCGTAGATGCCATCAATATCCCCGCCGGGATTCTCAACCATTAAAATGGTAAGCCCCTCAATTCGACCACGTCCTTCTCAGTCTGTTCATTAAAGCCAAAGATCACCTTAGAGATTTTACCCCGTTATCAATCCCGTCGGACGCTGGAGCCTGAGATTGCGTTGATGGCCTAATGATGAGTGTCTTTATGAGCAATTATGGGGCTCTCCAGTTATCCCGTTTATAAGATCTCACGAACCCAAGGGAGAGACTCACTTTTTATCTCAGTGACCCTCTGCTTTGAGTTATCTGCACCCTAGCCTAATTTGTGAAGTCCTCCGCTCCCCAGTCGCGACCCCGACCCCTAACTCATTTAGTCTATCAGCGCTCCATAGCCAACATGCCAAGAGTAGCAGGAGGTCGAAGTTCGACTCCCAAAGAGGCAATTCCAGACAAACCATATGATCCCAGGGTCGAGGTCATGGACGATGTTAAGGGAAAGGCCGAGCAAGCAAAACTCCTTGACCTCGACCTGACTGACCAAGTATTGTTTCCTCAAATGAATATTAGTGTGTTGTGGGACTTGGTTGCAGACTCAGTGGGGGGCATGCAGTTTGTCCCAAAACCGGACTTCGTCAACTTGTTCAATTCCACCATTATGCACCTCAGGGATCTACCGGTCTTCGGGACCAGTGGTGAGGTTGCGCGGTGCACCAAGTTTCTAATCAGTCGGGTGCACAACAGGAGCTTATGGCTCGATAAAAGATATCCAATTCATGCAAAGGACATCCAGCATCTCATTGAATTGTCCCTTGAGGGCGAGGGCGTATCTAAAGGATTCCAAGGCCCAAGTAAGCATGGGAAAAAGAAGGGTGAATTCAGCCTATATGAGAAATTCCACACCCAGAGGGGCGGACGCACAACCAAAATTGAGCCAATTCTACCGGAGACGATATGGACAGCATGTTACGTGATCGCAAGTAAGGTCATGCGCTCGTACTATAAGGGCAAATGCACTTTAGACGCTCTCTCAGTAGCGGACTTTTGCACAAACAGAGCAGTGCTCAACTGGTGTAGCTACTTGTTAGAGGAACTCCTCATTGCTTGTGAGAAAGGAGGGACCTTTACCTATGGCTACCTGTTCATTGCATTTGCAATGTGGAAATGGCGACCACCCACAGGAAGACAGTTGGCACCTGCAGACAAGGAGCGCCTAGCAAAAATGTTCGAACCTTGGCATTCAAGGTCAGACTCGGAGAACATGGAGTTTAATAACGCAGCATTCCTTAAGTGGTACAACTAATTCATAGGCACAACTCAGCAGTTGCGCATACCACAGGAGTTGTTAAATCCAAACACAAGGAATATAGCATTTGGGCTAAATCGCCACTATACCTTTGTCTAGACGAGGCATGCGAAGCCTAAGGACTTCCACACAAGGCCGCTACCCTTTTACCTTGAGGAACAATCCTTTGACAAAGAAGTTATGTCATGGAACGGCGTTAAGCGCAACCCTCGCAAGTCAGGTATGCATTACCTCTTGCCACCAAAGCTTCTGAAGAAAAAGGGGCAGGAAGAAGAAGCAGGGTCGAGTTCCAGCGCAGCAGAGAATAAGCAGAAGGTTCAAATGCCGACAGATTTAGAAGAAAAAGAGGAAGAGCAACCCTTGGAGCGGAAGAAGAGGACCTTGCCATTATTTCCACAACTTCCAGAACAGGCAGTGCTATCAGGTAAGGATGTCAACGAAATCCTAGTTGTTGCGTTAATAGGGGATGTCTTAATAAAGAAACCCCGAACAGGCCTTTCCCCTGCCAAAGTCATCAATCCACAGCCAATATCCACGGGTCTACCTCGCATTAGGGCAACCACTCGTACTGCCCAGACTGTGATTAACATCATAGATGACCCTGAGCCGGACGTCGGCTTTATAGACAACCCTCATTACCGAGCAAGCCCCATCGCCACCGCAAGATACCATTGTTCCCTCACAGCCCACTTCGCTCGAACCAATGCAACTAGATTTCCCCAAACCCTCAGAGAATGTCGAAGAACCCACTACCTTGATTACTGCAGCCTCGAGCTAGCCAGTTGCTCTGTTTATACCGATTCCGGTCACTCTGCCCTCGACAGAGAGTCAACAACGAGAAGTCCCACCACTTACTCCAATACCGCAAGTACCGGTTACCTAGAGCCCTCTCTCAACGGTCAGTGTTGAGAATCCAATGATCAGAAGCAAGACTCCAAAAGTTTCGCTACCAACAAAGACAAGAACACAACCGGTTCAAACAGAATTGCAAACACCATCTGGACAAAGCACAGCATCACTGAAAGAACAACTGGAGCCAGTACTCCAAAATCCGTAGCAGTGTGCAGAACTACTACAGCTTTGCTTGGAAAAGACAGAAGTTCTCCCTCTACTTCCAACGGCCATGAAGACCAGACTTGCACAACAATTACAAGGTCCATCTCCAGGGGAAGAAGAAGTGGAGACACCCTCAGAACACTCCATGGCTAGCGAACTGTCGCTTCAAGCTAGATTACCCTTGGACGCCATTATTACATACAGCGAGTTCGCTCATTTGCCAATGCCGCAACTAGTAGGCCTCATCAGAGCTTCTACCGACAAGTTAGAGCATAGGATCCAGCAGGCGGAAAGGGAAGTTGACTTCTAGAATTAAGAAGGATTCCTGGCGCAAACACGAAGAACGCAGGAGGAGCATTTGAAGATTCAGGCTAAACAGAAAGTAGAGAAAGTAAAGAAAAAACTAACAGAGGCCTGGACAACTTTCAGAAAGACAGCACCTCAACTGTCGGAATCCAGCGCAACAAATGAGCCAGCATAACATATTGAATTGGTTCAAGTAGCCTGGACTGAGCTAGCAAAACATGCCGAAAATCTAGAAGTGCAGTTGCGGGAAAGCAAGTTGGAAGCTTAATTACAACCCCACAAGCTAAAGGAACATTTGGAAAAGGTGTTCTGGAAAGAAACAATGCCAGAATAACACTGCATAAAAAGATTGCGGAGTGCACCACAATCTTCAAAGAGCTCAGAGATTGGATGGGAGTAATTTCGCAACGCAACCAAACACTTGAGGACTTGCGCTTAAAGATCTAATCCCTCAATGAAGAAGTGGCAAAAGCCCTGGATCCGCTAGAATAGAAAGCAAAGTTTGATGAAATTAAGCAAGTGGATAATGATTTGAATGCACTGTTTGAAGCTCAGACAATGGCCAAGAAAGAACTCCGAGAATTTTGACCAGTCGTCCAAACCGCTTACCTACAGGTGCATCAAGTGGACACTATCGCCGACTCGGAATGGAATTCCCTTATTGCATCCAAGCCAAAAGAGTTCACCAGAAGCGCAACTCAACAGTTTGTTGTTGAAGCTTCAGTGCTTGCCAGGAAGGAGCAGGACAAAGTCGAGAACTTCCAAGAAGTCAGGAAGAAAGCCCTGGAACTGGTACCTAAGTTGGGCCCTTCGTTTCAAGGTGCTAAAGAAGAAACAGTCCAAGCTGGAAGAGGAAGCAACCTGGAAGCAGAAGGCAAGAACAAACAACAAGCCAACCCAAAGACCACGGAAGAGCTAAAGACTTGACTCGGGGCGAATCAAGGATTGTGGTCGAAGCCTGTCGGGTCCTTCGTTTTGATGAATAGAAGTTGCGCAAGTTGTTTCAGAGCCAGACAACCGACCAAAAGAAGGAACAAAAAGCATAGAAAAGGGAATGCGCAACAAGAAACAGTTAGAACAGAAAACAGTTGGAAGGACGACGCAACACCAATTTTGGAGAAAGAGGTTGCAACCGAATCAATAAGAGGAGAGAAATCTCGGGTTCTCAACGAGCAAGCTTGGGAGATTATACAGATGGGATCAATATGATTGTAAAAGGGGGATGGGGATTATCGTTATTATTATGTCTATTGTTGGGAAAGGTCGAGTCCAAGTTTGAGTCTAATTCGACTTACTGTTGTTAGCCTAACTAAATCCTGAGATCTGGGTTAGGAACCAGACTGATAATGTAATAGAGTCATGTAGTATTGTAGTGTTGGAAAGAGCAAAGGACTAAGTGATCCAGGTGGATATCGGGGTCCACCCACCTTTTCCAAATGGCTCAAAACAGTTTTCTGGCCATTTTGGCAATTTACTATTTTTAGCAGGTTTTCACTTCCGGGGCCATTTTGAGGGCCTAAATGAAGTTTTTTTGAGATCGAGGTTCTCAATGATAGTCGAAGGCATGATTGAGCCCCCAAAATGAATCTCCTCGACGATACCTTTCCAACGAGCTATCACACGCCTAAAACGGAGATCGTATGCAAAAGTTACGACCCCGCGAAGTTGATGCACCAACTTACCCAAACAGGGCCCACATGACTTTTGGCGCTTCATCTCCTAGGGTTAGGTTTTTGGATGTCTAGGACTTTTGGCATTCCCGATTATTGTAAAAATGCCTCCAGAGCCTCATTGTAACCATCTTCTTGCAAATGCGAGTAGCCGTCACATCTCTTCTCAGAGATAAGCTGCCACCATTCTAGCGAGTCTTTCACTCTGTATTTTTACAATCTCTGTACATTGCTTTCATTAATAGAAATCGTGTATTGCGGTATCTCTGTGTTTATGGTTGCATCTCTGATATATTTCTGTTATATTACTGGATATACGCGATATCTCTATACATTTCTTTATTATATCTCCGCTCTCATTTCGTGCCGAAAATAATCCGAATCACTAAGATAACCTTGTCTCACAATAGTGCAAAAACACTTGTTGATTATCTTTGGCATGACCAATTGTATATGTGACTCAAACTGATCTTGTATTTTGAGAAGAAACCGGTTCTATGATAATACAATGGGAGACCCAATTATTTTGAAAATATCTTGTGTATTTAGCCTCTTGATTCTATTGAATGTATGCTATGTTATCTTTTATATTAACTTTCATGTGAATGTCAACGCAACTTTGTTTCTCCTTTCTCAGCTAGGAAGTGTTCAGAACTACAACTGGTTTAAACTATCTTGCACAAGAATAATATGAATCTTGATACTTTGGAGATCTATCTAAGTATTCTCCTTACCCTTCCCTCTCCTATTCATCTCGGTTGCGCTTCGGGTGAGACTTCTTCCCTCCCAGGAAGTTGAAAATGCCAGCGCACTAGACTACAACAATACCTTTTGTTGGTAACTTGAAGAGGACCCTGGTCTGATCACTTTTGCACCAACACTACTAACGTTCAAAGACACTCTTAAAATGTTTTTAGGCATCTTTTGTCTTTGTTTGCTTGTTTTTTTGTTCAGGTTTGCAAACAAACAAGAGGAAACTCTGCCCGATTTTGGCAAAATTGGAGCTTGTGGGACCCCCAGAAGTACCTTGTACCTCGATAAACCATTTGAAAACTTGTAAAACTTGTTGATCTGTCATTTATAAGGATCACAAGCCTCCCAAAAAAGAGATCATTGTAACCAAAGCAAATAAAGAGTGGACTACCCAACGCCCAGTTTTCTTTCCCCTTGGGGGGATTTGTGTCTTGTGGTGCGTTTGTTTAATTTTCCTCAAGTCTTTCAATTTTTGCAATTCTCACCTAAAGGAAAGATAAAACTTATTATAAAATTTATCACAAGCACCGCAAGTTTAGTTTAAATTTCAATTTCATAGTTAGCTTAGTTAGTTTCAATTTCTTAGATTAGATTAGTTTAGATTTCATTTTGGCAAAGTGATTTTTAATTGCTAGATTAACTTTCATTTCAGTGCTTACGTTTCTGCAGTTTCAATTTGGTAAAATAAACCCATCCCCTCAGCTCCACAGTGTATGCTCTGAACCTTTGCGAGCCTAGCTCGACCTGGGGAACTCGTCAAAACCGAGGTTGGTCAGTGTGGATCTAGTTTAATTTAGGGAAACCTTTAAGATTCTATTGTTTGTTTGGAAATGCAAGAGGGTGTGTAAGAAATCCAGCTGGAACATTGAGATTTAGGTTCTCCTCGTTGGATCTCCCACATTCTCTTGAACTTGTGTGCAAAGTCAGAGGGATACTCTCCCTGTTGGACATTCGGCAAGCTCAGCATCCAATCTAAGGAATAGCCTCTTGGAGGCCACATCTAGATTAGATTTATTTTCTGCGACACTCAACACAAAAGTCACTTCAAAACATTAATCAACTCTAATCGAAAATTTACAAGGACATTTCACACGACGGTCTTCATTTCAGTGTCATTTACATACATCTCATGATTTTTGGCACTGGTCTCATTATTTTATTTTTAAGCCATTTACTTCAAGTATTTATATTTGCAAAGCATTTCCATTTATTTTGAAGTATCTTGTTTGCTTATGGTTATTTACTTGCAAGTATCAACATCCATTTGATTATCTTTCATGCGAGTATCTCTTTGGTTTTGAGTATCTTTTTCATAAGCAATTATAGTGAATGAATCATATGCTGCTAGTGTATATTTACTTATTGTTATTTTGTTCTTGTTGCAATAAAACTCCTAGATTCATTTTTATCGTGCTTAGATTTAATTTGAGCCTTAGATTATTTTCTTTAGGGACTACCCCACTTGGCTTCGCTAGGAGTTGGCCTAGACGGAGGAGTCGAGGATCAGGTGAGAGCACCTTGACTTGAGACTTGCCCCCAAGGACACACCTAGTGGATTGAAGGTTTTTTCCACGCTACCCAAGGTGTGTATAAAGGCGGCAACATGGAGCAAAGCAGGCTTAGAACAAATCTAATGTAGAGTTGTAGATGACACTTAAACATTTCAGATATGTAAACATACTTAATCAGCCTTCGTATAAGGTACAAAACAGAAATATAGAGAGGCCAAGTTAAGCAAATCAAATAGGATTTTTATGATTGAAATCTGTGATTTGCTTTTACAAACTTCAAGTGTAGTTTAAGGTGTCAAATTGGGGCTCAAATGACTTGAACAATCAATCTGGATTTAAGATATTTACTGCTGTAATTTCCAGATCTTGAAAACAGAAATCAAATTTGTAAAAAAATTATATTTTTGAGGTGGTTGAAAAGGGAGATCAGTGCCTTGCCTTTATGTTGGGCTATGGAGTCAAGCAAGCTTCTTTAGATGGAAGTTCTATTAAAGATTTAGGAGCTGGTTGGGCTGCAAAACGCATGCCACAACAGCCCTAAATTAAGCAAGCAAACTTCACAAATTTGAAGGAGTAAAGGATCTCTAAGGGCGATCCACTTTCAAGACAACACAAGGGTGGCTTTCCCTAAAGATTCCAACTAATGCAAAAACTCTCAAGATGTCAAAAGCATAAAGTTTTTATCTTTAGAACAAAGGAAACAAAAAAGTTAAGGAGTAGGGACTATCATACATAACCTCTTCCAATGTAACAAGATTGATCCTCTATGGTTCCTTAAGTCCACTTTCGCATCCACAAATTTGCAATGTTCGTCACCAATATGCACCAAGAACATCCACCATACATTAAACAAAGAAGCATAACCATTCCAAAAGAGCTTGAACAAGTAACAAGAGCAATTTTATTCGAAAGCTTATGAGCACTTCCAACCCACCCCTTCAAATGGAGAGACAAACCCTTGTATAGATTTCAGCTCAACTCCTTTTACAATAAACAATGAATTGTTTTCCTAGATCCATTAATTATCCAAGGAATAATAACAAGATATTAGATTTTTAACCTCCTCAACAAACTTCTTACTAGAAGTAGAAGTGAGTTGTTGAGATCCACTTTCCTCTCCTAGAAGAAATAATAAAATAATCATCCTTCACAAGGAAAACAATATAATAATGTTATCATTTTAACTAACTCCATGAGATAGTTTCAACAATAATAAAATAATGAATTAGCTAGGCACGACCTCCTAAAATAGCCAAGAAGGTAACAACCTCCTCAATGTGGTCAATTGACTTTGACCTCCCAAATGTCCACAAACCAAAATGCAAAGGGTGTAACAGATCCATGAATATGGGATGTTAGCCATAATAATTCACCACATCAAAATAGAGGGGATGACCCCATGCATGACGTGAACCAAGCTATATAAAGGAAAGAAGTCAACCCATAGCTCGACCCATGCAATAACTAGTCTGCGGCCTCCATTTAATAAGTTTTCCCCCTCCATAATAAAGACGTCACCCAAATGCAAACTTGGCTATGAAAATGGCTCCTCCAATCAACTTGTCTTCATCAAGAATGTAAAGTAATATTCTAGGAATAGGACTTATCTATTAGATTAAAGAGCAACCACATGAGAACACAGAGTATTTTACCACCAAACTTCTTCTTATTAATATTTTTGATGCAATACACAATAATAATACAAGGTAAAAAATCTCTTATCTAAAATCTTAAAATTCAACCCTCCTTGTCATTACTCGGCCCCCTCTGTTGTACCTCTACTGTACGCGACGGGTTGTACCTTCTGTTGTATGGATTGGGTTGTACCTTTGTTGTATGAATCGAGCCATAACTATGTTGTACAGATCAAGTTGTACCTCTATTGTACGGGTTGGGCTGCCTGGTAGTGTTATGTTGCCTCTCTCATGCGTTGAGGACTCAACCCTAGCTCGGCTCCTAAACTTAACTCTGGACCTAACTCCAGCCTACTCGACTCGCCTTTGGAGCAAGCCTCTTTCTCTCCTCAACTCGACCACCCACTAGGAACTTCAAACACCCTTTATACTTGATGTTGATCCATGAGAAATGATGACAAATAATCTCAACCATTAGATCTAGATCTTGATCAATGGTTGGGACTTATTCTCTCGATAAGATAACTTAAGTTTACCTTTTGTGCTATCACTGCTTAGAGAACCTGTTCTCACTAAAATATTCTAACACTCCCTCTTAGTGAGGAAAGTGTTCTCTATGACTCTCGATTTTTCTTTGAAGTATTCAAATTTCACTTTAGGTAATCCTTTAGTAAGGACATTTGCAACCTGCTCATGTGTGGAGATGTATTGAAGCTTCACTGCCCCTTTCTGTACTCTATCCCTGATGAAATGATACTGAATCTCAATGTGCTTGGATTTGTCATGGAAAAATGGATTCTCTGGGAGTTTAATACAGCTCTGGTTATCACAGTATATTATTGTAGGATTCAGCCGTCGAGGGACAGCTCAATTGGTAAGTGTCGTGATATGAAGTGTTATGTTCAAATGAGGTTTTGAGTTAAAATCCCCCCGATTTACCCGTGCCTGCAGAAGGGGCATACATATGGCACCTGGAGGTTATAGTGGTAGAGGATCATAATCGACCCCGTGTCACGCGAGTACGAGACTAGCCCAATTGTCGATTCCGGCCCACAGCTTGCTGAGAGAACCCATGAGCTACAAATCTAGCTTTGTATTTTTCAATGCTCCCATCTGTTGCTTGCTTGATCTTGAAGATCCACTTGGAGCTAACTACCGACTTTTCCTTCGGTCTAGGTACAATTTCCCATACTTCATTTTTCATTATTGAGGCATATTCTTCTACCACAGCATCTTTCCACACCTGCTTCTTGATAGCTTCCTCGAAGCTGGTAGGTTCTGACTGAATAATATCGCTCATAAATGTTGCATATCATGAGTATCTCTAAGGAGGTTTACTTGTTCTGACTAAATTCCTTGGGGTTTTTACATGTTTACGGGCTTCTTTCAACAATTGTTCTGCCCATTTTGGTTTTCTTTTCTTGGAGGATCCGGGTTGATCTTCTACCTAATTCTCATTCTGACCATAAGTGGGAGAATCTGAAGTCTGAGGAGATGATGCTTCCTCTTGCTGAGAAGCTTCTAATTCTAGGACATCTTCAACCTAATAAGACTTTCAGAAAGCTTTTTCTTCTTCAAATTTTACATCCCTTCTCTCCATTGTTTTCCTAGTAGATGGAATGTACACCCTTTAGGATTTGGATGTTTCTTCGTACCTGTTATCCATCAAAGTTGCACTAGGATGGACTTCCAGCAAGCCGCCAAAGTTTGAACATTGTTGTTCAAAATTTAGAGTTCAGAAGTTCAGTCGGTCGTAAAGACCACCCTTTTTCTTTTACATTTCCATAAAAAATTGTAATAAGAGATGTTGCATGATGAACTTGTAAAAGGTCTTAGCCACCTCAAGTCCTAAGCGTGAGTTATACTCTAGAGTGTTTTTTTTACTTACTAATTATATTTTGCCGTTTTCAGGCAATTTATAATTTATGAGTTTTTTCACTCAATCCCTCCAGAGCTGGAGTATATGCCCATGGTTAGGCTTGAGCATGGATCTAAGCCTAGTGTCTAATGTATATTACTATGCTAAACATTCTCCTAGAGTCTTATGGAAATGTACTAAGTCCCCCTTAGGATTTTTTAATTTTTTCAGTTAATTAAAAAATTACCAGAATTCGGCAATTTTTAATTAAAAAATAAAGATGTATTAAAAAAGTGGTACTAGGGGACTTAATATGCCATGGGGATGCTCATTTTTGGACCTAGAGCACCCATATTATCTAAGTACCTACTTAATTGAACAAAAAAAGTGATTTTAATCACCTAAAAGTCATTTTTGCTCACAAAACCCAAAAAAATCAAATAAAATCATAAAAAATCAACAAGGGCACAAATTAAGGAAACATGTGGGGACATGTTTGAGACGAAATAAAGCCGCAAAAGGCTATGTGGCAGCAAGAAGACAACTCTCATTGATCAAAGCAATAAAGTGGGCATGTGGTTAATTAAATTTTAGCATGTGCTCTAAAGGAGGTGCACCCCTCTTGGAGAGGTGGCGCATTCTAGAGAGGGCAGCCTACCTCTTGAGAGGTGGTGCCCCTCTACTCCTCCATTTGGTGAACATTTGGCATGGATTGGGATGTGGGAGAGGTGGCAGCCCATACCTCACCACTTGGCTCCCCTCTCCTCACACTTGGTGCACCCTCCTCCTCTTGGCATTTGCCTCTTGTGCTATATATTTGAGCATCCTCCCATTGCAAGAGTTAGGTGGAGCTCTTGGAAGAATCATTTGTGTATCATTGTTATTGTACTATCATTCTATATTGGAATAAAGAAAGTCTTTGGAGGCAAATTTGGTGTGGATCCCATGTGTGGATGCTCATTGTCTTGTACCAATTTATGAGGTGAAATTGTTTTGATGCATTTCTTTCAATTGATTAAATTGTAGCTTTGATCTATTAAACTTGTTTGATTCTTAGATCAATTATCTTTCTTTTAACAAGATTTACTAAGCTTGCTTGCATTTTAAAACTTGTTGATTCTCATATGTAATCAAAGAATTCATGCTTTCTTGCTTGATTAACATGCTTTCTAGATTTCATATGTAAAAGATACTACTATTTGATGTTTGTTTGTAAGTGTGTTGAAGCTTGTAGGATCTCATACTTGAAGGGAGGTGGAGCTTGCTTGCATCCTCTTCATCTTCAAGATTTAAGAAAGACAATAGCCCCTCTTACATACCAGAAAGACTCCAATTGCCCAAGGACATTCCAAGCACAAGCTTGTTCTCTTTCTCCTTTCTCACAGAAAATCTAAAATCTTTTGGGTTACTAGTTGCTTACTTTATCTTAGATATATATCAGATTTCAAATTCTTCTTATCTAAGTTAGTAAGTTGGTTTAAAGAATTAGATCTAGAGTTCATGTTTCAATTTATCATCTTAAACTAGATCTAGCTCAAGAAACGTCAATTTTTTGCAAGTAATTTACTTCTAAATTTTTAAAGGCTGAAAGTTGAATTGTTTCAAAGATCTTTTAACTTAACATCTGATAATTAGAGTGCCTTTGTATTGCTGTTTTAAAACAGCAGAAAAATACCCTAAGGAGACAAGCTCTTGAGCTTGCTCTTTAGCTTGCTCTTCTTAGTTCATTTTGCTAAATTTTGCTAATTTTACTTAGTCAAATTTTGGGGCTTTCCTACTAATAACCCAAGACACTTCCAAAGTGTTTTTGGGCATATTTTGTTGTTGTTTGTTTGTTGTTTTGTGCAGGTTGACGAACAGATAAGAGGAAATTATGTCCGTTTTAGGCGGATTAGGAGCATCCGAGACCGCCGGGAGCACCCCTTTACACAATAAACATTTGTAAAACATTGTAAAGACTTGTGACCCCCTTAATGAATGGTCACAAGTCACTTCCTTAAAGTTTTGTGCAAGTTCTTTAATAAAATCAGTGGGGCTACAAGCTCTCACTTTTCATCCCCCCTGGGGGAACGGTGTTTTCGGTGGTGGTGTTAATTTTTTGCAATTTTAGCTTAGATTTAATTTTCATAACTAAAGATAAATTAAAGTAATTTTTCAATTCATCACAAAGCACTACAATCAATCTAGATTAGATTTCCTTTTGCAAATTATAACACTAACTGCTAGATTAGCTTTACTTTCTTGCAATTTCAAGTTGGAAATAAACCATCCCCTCAGCTCCTTGAAAGAGGCATGGTCAGTGTGGATTAGTAATTAGTCTCACATTTCATTTCAGTATTTTATTTCCAGTTTAAAATAAACGAATTCCCCTCAGCGCTCAGTGTGGTTCCTGACCCTTCCAGTTGCGAGCTAGTCTCGATCTGCTGGAATAAGTTTCATACACGATGTGTTGGTCAGTGGTTGATAGTTTAATTAGGACAATCTCTAAAGTAGTTCACTTAATGCGCAGGAAAACGCCTTGAAGTGACCTGCGAAGTAAGGCGGGCCCTCTTGGGACCTAGCTTCCCACCCGTTTTAGACATCCAGCACTTTGAGTGAGTTTTACTAGTGAGAAAATTGGGTTTCGGTAAAGCTCTCCACAAGTTTCCAAACAAAGAGCTAACCTCTAAGGAGGCCCAAACCATTTCACTAATTCAACATCAATTTATCTTAATAAAACACACGAACTACATTGCCCACGATTCACTTTAAGGCACTGGTATCATTTTACACTCAGCAAAGCCATAGGCTTCTTTTATATATTGGTTATCTTCTTTGAAGCAAATTTTAATTTCACTTGCATATAACAAACGTACCTGAGTATCCTTTTTTATGCAAGTATATGCTTGAAGTTATATCGTGGATGAATGATTGGTCTATGTGTATTTCAATTCATGGTTGATTGTTGAATGAAAGAATAAACTCCTAGATCTATTTTCTTGTACTTAGCTTAGTTCAAGCCATAGTATATTTGTTAGGGACTACCCCCCTTGGGTTCGCTAGGAGTTGGCCTAGACGGAGGAGTTGAGGATTAGGTGACAGCACCTTAACTCTCACTTGCCCCCAAGGACACATCGAGTGGATTGAAGATTTCTTCCATGTCTCCCAGGTGTGTATAAAGCGGCAACAGTACCGAACAAGTGTTAATGTTTATGCCATTATTATAGTTCTTTGCATTTCATAAGATAAGAGCATAATAAGAACAAGATCACTGAGAAATACACATCCACAAGAGACACAGCATTTATCCTGGGAAACCCTCTAGGGGAAGAAAACCCAG
>ML779917.1:561274-583327 GCA_009831015.1 Picea engelmannii | reverse complement strand
TTGGTCCTTATACAATTACCGACTTGATTAATCCTCAATGGGGATTAATCTAATAATAAAAATAATAATAATGACATGATTAATCCACAATGGGGATTTAATCCAATAACAAAATAATAAGAATGCTCTTCGCAGTTACATTAGTTCAACAACAAGGATCCCCTTTTCTACCATGGGATCCAACTTGATCTGTTTCTCTGTAGGAATATGACAGTAGACAACACACCCAAAGATACGCAGGTGTCTTATGTCGGGTTTTCTCCCGGTGAAGGCTTCTTCTGGGGTTATGTTTCCAAGCACTATGTGAGGACTCAGATTTTGGAGGTAAACTGCAGTATTGCAAGCTTCTTCCCAAAGGAACTTTGGTAGGTCCTAATCATGAAACATTGTTTTTGTTGCCCCAACAATAGCTATGTTTTTCCTCTCAGATACCCCATTTTGTTGAGGGGTATAAGGAACAGTTAGCTCCCTCTTAATTCTTGCTCCTGCGTAGAATTTCTTAAAGGCATGAGATGTGTACTCTCCTCCATTGTCTGATCTAAGGACTTTTATCTTCTTCCCAGATTGATTCTCGACAAGAACCTTAAACTCTTGAAATTTTCTAAGAACCTCTTCTAACATTTTTCCCTTAAGGAAATAGATCCAGGTTTTTCTTGAGAAATCATCTATGAAGCTAATGTAATATCTGTACTTACCCCCTATAGAAGGAGATGACCTAGGACCACAAATATCAATATGAATCAAGTCCAAAATTCCTTTGGACTGATGATCACTCTTAGGAAACGGAGCTCTTGTATATTTCCCTATAGCACAACCTTTACATACTTCATGATTATACTAAAGGGAGGCATCCCTGTCACAATCTTGCCCAAAATCTTGAGGGCCACATGACCATGATGAGCCATTCGCCTGTGCCAAAGTTCACAATCTCTACTACCACTTCTACTAGCTAGAGCATAATGTGAATCAAACTGAAGCTTGTACAATTTATCCTTTCTTACCCCAATGATTTGCCCAGATCCTTGGCCCATATCCTTAGGCTTGATATAAGCCTTTCGCTCCTTGAAAGATACTTCATACTCCTTGTCTTCTAAAGCAGATACTGAGACAAGATTTTTCTTTAATCCAGGGACATAAAGAACATTTGACAAGTAGAGGGGCTTTCCTGACTCCCTTTCAAACTTTATAGTTCCTATCCCTTTTGGGTGGTATGCATAGTCATCTCCAAGAAGGATCTCAAAGTAGAATCCCTTTTCTTCATGATTGGTGAAATAATGTTTATGTCCAGTCATATAACAAGATGCTCCACTATCAATATACCAAATGTCTTTGGTTTGAGTATTGGACAAACATGCCCTACAAATGTCTTCTGCCATTCTGGCTTAAAAAAATGGGTTGCTCAGTTGTTTGGCTTTGATACCATGTAAAGTAAAGTAATATTCTAGGAACAAGACTTATCTATTAGATTAAAGAGCAACCACATGAGAACACAGAGTATTTTACCACCAAACTTCTTCTTATTAATATTTTTGATGCAATACACAGTTATAATACAAGGTAAAGAATCTCTTATCTGAGATCTTAAAATTCAACCCTCCTTGTCATTACTCGGCCCCCTCTGTTGTACCTCTACTGTACGCGACGGGTTGTACATTCTGTTGTATGGATTGGGTTGTACCTTTGTTGTATGAATCGAGCCATAACTATGTTGTACAGATCAAGTTGTACCTCTATTGTACGGGTTGGGCTGCCTGGTAATGTTATGTTGCCTCTCTCATGTGTTGAGGACTCAACCCTAGCTCGGTTCCTCAACTTAACCCTAGCCCTAACTCCAGCCTACTCGACTCGCCTTTGGAGCAAGACTCTTTCTCTCCTCAAGTCGACCACCCACTAGGAACTTCAAATACCCTTTATACTTGGTGTTGATCCATGAGAAATGATGAGAAATAATCTCATCCATTAGATCTAGATCTTGATCAATGGCTCGAACTTATTCTCTTGATAAGATAACTTAAGTTTACCTTTTGTGCTCTCACTACTTTGAGAACATGTTCTCACTAAAATATTCTAACAAATAATGGCCACGGCTTCATATGTATGAATGCACCATCAATTTGGCTTGGATGGACTAGGGAATCAAAAATCGAACGATGGCAAATGAAAACAAGCAAGTCCATCTTTAATATGGCGGATCCATCCCTCGTAATGGATCTTGGCATATATGACTCGTGGACCCAAAGTTTATGGAAAGCATGAATCAGCCTCTTCAAGTCAAGGGGGCTCCACGTGATGGGTAAAGACCATACTTAAAGCGATAAATTGATTTGATGACTTCAATGTAAGTGAGTCGTACAGCACCCTCCTCGCATGAGTAAATTTAACCACATCCACACCGTTTCATATGCCATATAAAACAAGCTATCATATGAGGTAAGGAAAGGTGCATCCCCATTAAAGTATGATTATTGTGAACATATGTGCCATGACATCATCCCCACATTTAAGCCATCACATGAGTTAAAATAATATGATCTTTAACTTTGCCTTAACATATATGCCCTCACCATGGTTAAGGCGCAAAAAGAGGTTGGCTCCTTTAAAATAGTAATAAACTTGCCTCCACATATGTGCCAATGGGGAATATAATGATTTTGTGCCATGGCCATTAGAAGTGGCCTAGTAAACCCCACCATAATCCAAAACGATATGTCTGAGTGTTAGGATGAACAACATAAGCACCAAAAGGCATCCCACAACTATCAATGAAACCATAAACTGCTAACATCAAAGCTCCATCCACCAAAGATATGCAACCATGAAGAGAGAACCAAGCACCAAGACAATCCACCACATAAGCCACTTCTCATCCCGTGCTACTAATATCCAACTCTTGGGAGCTAGAACCATCATACATGAGCCAATGTGTAACATCCGATGCAACACCATGATAAGGTAGCATGATCCATAATCATCAAAAAGTAATATGAAGAGAGTGATCCATAAATCATCAATCTACTCAACCCAAAAATGCATCATCTCCAAGCAAAAGAGAAGGTGTATACCTCAAGTCCATAAGCAACCCTATATGTTATCCTAAAAATCATGTCATGTGATGAAATCACAAGTTTACCTCTCACACAATATGAGGTGTAACACTACCTATACACTTTCTCTTCCAAAACACCATTCAAGAAGGCACTCTTGGTATTCATATGGTGAATATTCCACTTAAATAGAGCTACCATGGCTAACAATAATCTAATTGTAGCATTTTAGGCTTTAGCTAAGAGTGTGTAAGTTTCTTCAAAAGTCAACACTGTCATTTTGAGCAAAGCCTTTTGCTACTAACCTTACCTTATATTTTTTCAATAGAACCATTCCCCTTATAATTTATCTTGAAGACCAATTTGCAACTACAACATTGTTATTTAGGTACTTCAACAAGCTCCCAAGTGACATTGCCTTTTATTGCATTAAACTCCTCCTACATTGATTTTTCCCACTCATGCTTTCCATGTGCTTCATCAAATGAAGTAGGCACATGTTTATTCAAAACTATGGCTATCAAAGAACCATTTACTTGATGCGAAATTGATATTGCAACCTTCTTGACTTTCGACCTTCTTCAATTGTCTGAGGTAGCTTTAGTTGCATTGAAACCCTCATAGTCTCATTGTTTGTAGATACCTCTTTGCACTAGCCCCGAGATCATCACATGATCTTGGAGTATTATTTTCCTCGTGTTTTGAACTGCCTCCCTTTTACTGTGGAACCTATTTAGTGTCAGATTTGTCTTCTACATGCCACAGTAGAACAATTTGAAATGATTTTTCTTGCATATGATCTTCATCCAAGACAACATCTTTGTGGACTATTATGTCTTTCTTTTCTAAATCAAGAGCCTACCTTACAAAGATGCTTTTTTTTCTTTTGCCTTCTAGTTTTGCCATTTTTCTTTTGGCACGTGTGCATGTGTATAATAAAAAAGATTATGAAATGATTTGCTTGTGGTTTCCTACTACCCCATGCCTCTTCATGTGTACGTTTCTCACAACCTCAATGGAGCTTCTATTGAGTAGGAACATTACAGTATATACAACTTCAGCCCAAAAGTTGTTTGAAACATTGTTGCACTTAAGCATGCTCTTTGTTGTCTTCACCTAAGTCACATGGTTCGGGTTCGAGTTCGGGTTCAACAACGATTAGGTTCAATTCAGGTTCGAATTTTCCAATAAGGTTCGGATGAGGTTCTGCTATATATATTGAACCCTAATCAGACCTCATAACAAACCTCAATAAAATTCTCCTTCAAATTCATCCTAAGGTTCAAATTCGGGCAGGCATTTGAGTTCGTTCAAGTTCGACGTTAGGTTCAGCGAACCTTAAGGTTCGCCGAATTTCGAACCTCAAGCTTTAGGTTTGGCGAATTCTATGACTTAGGTCTTCACGATGGTCTTATTTTTCCTCTCCACAATACGACTTTGTTGTGGAGCTAAGTTGTATGAAACTTCAAAATAGGGACAGGTTTCGGAAACAAGACCCGCCCAAAGGGGTACATCGAGGGAAACACGGTATATAAAAAATACAATATATATATAGATAGATAGATAGATATAGATATATATAAAGAGAGAGAGAGAGAGAGAGAGAGAGAGAGAGAGAGAGAGAGTTTTCTAAATCAATGAGATATTAATTAAAACGGCCTAGAAACTAATTAGATGGGTAAATTAGTAATTAATTAGGATCTTTTAGAGTTTTTCAGGCTTCCAACAAGTCCCACAGTTCGTGTGGGAGCCTGAAATAGTTAACAGAAGTGTTGAAACAATTGACTAGCATGATGAAATATGCCCGTATAGGTGAAAATGTGTTTCCCTTTCATGCAAAACATTTCATACTCATACCCATGTTTCCATACGTTCTTGAGCCTAATATGGGGGGGTGGGGGGAGGTCGTGATTTTGTGAAACATAGTAGTGGAGTATATGAGGATGTAAGCTAGAACTGTAAATACCATGAGCGCTGCAATATTTGTACAAGTCATTAGATTTGTACTCTCCCCCGCTATCTATCCTAGGAATCTTAGTCTTCTTCCCACTTTGCCTCTCAATCGTGACTCTAAACTTATTGAATGTTTCAAGAGCATCTAACTTGTTCTTGAGGAACTAAACCCATTTATTATTGACAACTCATCAATAAATGTCATAAAGTACTTTGCACCTGCCAATGATGGAGTTCTCGAAGGAGCACAAAGGTCCCTATGCACCAATTCCAATTGTGTGCTTGCTCTCCATAGACCTCGTTTCTCAAAATTGTCCTTATGTTGTTGGCCTATAATACAAGCTTCACAAACAATTTTCTCCTGTTGAGTTGGAGGCAAACCATGAATCATATTAAATTTTCTCAAAAATGCAAAACATTGGTGGCTGAGATTTTTTTGGAGTTAGTCTTAGCCACTAATGTTTGTCCTACTTGTTGCAGCAAATCTGTAGAGACCACCTTTATCTTATCAATTATGAGACCCCTGTCTTCATCAAATTCAATCATGAAACATTCTTTGTGAAATATCCCTGATCCAGCTGATCTGGATATCTACTGTTGAACTATGGTTTTGTCACCGAAGGCTGATACTCTAGGGGTTTCTGGATGCGTTTGAGTCAACGTGTGACATGCTTGGTGATTTTCGCATGTGTGTTTCATTCATTAAGTATTTTAGCAGTATAAAGATAATGCATGCGAAAGAAAGGACAACACAGCTCACTGATATATATAATGAGAAAAAAGCAGGAAATACAATAATAAGTTGGAAGCAGATATACTAATCATCAGTTAGATCTCATGGATCGTCACTGGAATACAAATCAACTAAGAAGAAATACCCGTGATCAAAAGAATGAAGGTTGATTTGTGCATGCACGGATAGATCGACAAAAAGCAGTTCGGAAGCTCACGGTAACTGCTGCAGAATCTGGCTCGCCCTGACGGCGATACCTGTCTAAATGGATTGGAAACTATCTCAAAAGAAGCGCCCTGGCCTCTATGCTGATCCTGGTGACTGTCAAACTGAAGATCCGACCTCTCAAGTTCTGAATGTCACCCCCTAGGGGTTTGCACACCTCCTGGGATGAGGGAGTGTGCCCTAGTGATCCCACAGGCAGAATCTGACAATGTATGACTTGTAACAATCATCTTGGCCTCCTCTGTAATGGGTCAGAAGGGTTTCCTTGAATCTGCTCCGGAATACCCCCTAGAACCCCAAATGTACTTCCTCAAGAGTTGTTCCCTAACTGACTGTTTGTTGCATTCTGGGAGATTCCACCGTCGAAAACTGACGATAGGTAGCTCAATAGGTGCGCCCTAGCTAACTCTCTAATGGGTCGGAAGGAATCTGCAAAATACTGAACTGTCTCGTGGGCCACACAAACCCTTTCTCTAACCCTTGCACCCTCACTGGCTGAGTTGCGCAATCACTGAACTGGATACCTGAAATGCACAGTGAAATACCTCAATGGTATCTCCGATAGGCTAGGGTTTGTCTCTCAACACCGAAACCGATCAATGGTGGTGGTTTCCTCCAGAAATCCACAAAACAACAAGGGGGTCGATTTCCTCCTCCTTTGCAAATATGTCAACATCAAATCATAACATAATGAGGAATTAGGTCGAATTCCTCCCTTTATACTCTCCCCGATCTAATTCACCATTGACATCACTTAAGTTAGGCGTTTTTCCTCCTAAGGTGAGTAATTAATTAATTAAGTCCCCCTTTAACACCTTTTTGTTCTATTTCTTCGTTGACTTGGGCTTAAGTGACTTTTCCTATGCTTTTTGACTTAATTCATCGTTTAGCCACCAAATCACCCTTATTTCTCTTCTTGTTCCCTATGTTGGCCTACTCTTGGGAATGGGACATCACAATTTGCAATTAGACTCACTAGCACTAGGTTCTTCTTTAGGCCTGGTACAAACATCATGGATGCACATCTCTGAAACTTCCATTAGGCACCTTCACTGGGATTTTTTCTTAGGATTTGACCGTGTGTATCCTATAGCAATTTTCTCTCATTAACTTTCATTATCCAAGAGGCATGTTACTCCTTTTTGTGCTATGCACTTTGCAATACTTACGTCATATACCATGCCTCTTTAGATATCTTTTTGGACACTAGTGATATAATAAAGAGTCTATTATTTATCTTGTCTTCTTCACTATCACTATTGATATCATACCCCTTTTTAGCATAATTGCTTCAATGCCTTTTAGGCCTTGAAGGAGAAAAAGTGTACTTATTTTTCCTACAACCCTTCTCATAGTGACAATGTTTTCCAGAATAGTAAAACTTTCCTTTGTTACATCTGCTGAAGTTACCCTTTTTTGAGTCTCCATGCCTTAAATTGCCTTGCTTTGGCTTCCTCTCTTATCTTGTTGCTAGCCAAAGCTTTGCCTTCCTCTACCCTTGTGCTTTACTGAAGGCATGAACTTCCTTCTTCATCATAGAGCTTATTCCTTTCTTTGTTTGTAAAAGCATGTTATGACTACAATAGGGTCACAACAAAGCAGATCTCCTCATAAAATATTAAGGGTATAGCTATCACTGGTAATCTAAGACTTATTAGAAACACTTAAAATTATCAACACAAATTGTTATGGGTTATAGAAACAAGATCCCCATTTTCTATCATTTCACCCACAAGAAGTTGATCTCCCATAGTTTTGAGTTTGGTGAGATGCACTATGACTAAATAACCTTTTGCCATCCTCAAACTATGTAATTGGTTTCTCAAATAGAGAAACCTAGTTTCATTAGACCTTCATACAAAGCTTTTAGTGTATCTTGGGCTTCTTGAGAGGTCTTTGCATCTTGCACAAGTGATATAATTACATCTAATAGCCATAACAACAAGTGCAAAACCTGTCTTTGTCAACATAAGCTTCTCATTCATCCACGTTATTTGGCTTTAGCTCCTTTCCATCTACAATGCTCTAAATATTTTTGACCATAAAAATTGTTTCAAACATTGAATTTCAAAATAGCATGATCCTTATCATCAAGTTTCTGAGAGTTTCATAATACAAGACCTTGAACAATTAGCACTATCCCTTCCAAGTATTTTCATTGATCTTCTCACACTTTCCAGGTTACATTAAATCTATAACAACATGCTTCAATGTGAAACATGATAGTCCTTGACCGTTAATGGTGCTCTCCAATCAGCCATCACCTCGTTTTGAACCTCTACTCTTAATAAAAATCTATCAAGAATTCCTCCAAGTCTACAGTGCAACTCTCCTATCAACCTAGCTTGTAAAGTTTCTCCGTCCTCTAGTCTAATGCTCAAGGAGACCACCATCTCCCATGCATAGCACTATGTTATGTTTACCTCACAAGTTCATAAGCTCACCACTGCTTTGATACCATGTTAAAATTCAAACAACGATGTATGAAAGAGAGATCACATGATAAGGGCCAAAGATGGAGTAAGATGAGGAAATTTAAAACAAAGATCCTGCCAAAAAGGTGTTGATTCACTACCGAGGTTGACAAAGTGGCAACTCGTCACCGAGGGATTATGGTATGAGATCAAGAAGGGATGAAGTCGAGTGCAAGTCTCACATGACATAGGAAAAATCGATACCCCTTTCACTTGGATTCTAAATCGAAAGAATAAAGAGAGATCCTTTGACAAAATTGGACACTCAACATTAAAATAGATATTCATCTTCTAATAAATCTAACCTAAGGCAGGAGTACGATGGATCAACTTTGGTTGAACGTAAAGTAGGTACTTCAAGAAACCTTCTAGGCTAGAAGGGGTAACTTGAATACAAAGAAACCAAGGTAAGGAGGAGATTTTAAACAACTAGAGATTGGAAGATAGATAAACCTCTAGCTCCATCAAAGAATAAAGGGATACTCCAAACAAAAAAGAGGAATCGTGTACCACACCTTACTAAGGTGTTTACGTTGAATTTTAATGAGGCATCCAAAGGAAACTTGGGAAGATCAATAGGAGGAGAAACCAACATATATTAGAAAGGTCATGTTCTCTAGACTTGTTGGATTAGTTTTGGAGAGGCTTCTTATAATGAGGCCAAATTTCAATCCTTGATATTAGTACTAACTATTCCAGTGCAAGGGTTAGTCAAGTCATAACCAAAGGGTACTCAAACTTGCTCTTTAGGCGATTTTTGGAAAATGGATTGTAAACAATTGGAATATCCAATTATAGGTAGAAGGAAGCAAAAAATCATTGACGACTTTTAGAAAATACAACTTTGAACATGTTAGCAATATTAGGAATAAATTACCTAATAGAATAGTTAATGAGATGCTAAAAATTCAAGTATTAGGATGGTAATAGAATGAATTTTTTTGGAGATGAAGTTGATGTCTTTTCTCATCTAAGAGATCCATTTGAAGGTGGCAAAGAGTTATTATGCATACAGAGTCATGGTATATCACTCTTATCATTTTGAGGATTTGGGGTAGAAGTATTGGAAACATGTCAGAGATAACAGGGCAATCGTTCGGATTGTGTAGCTTCCTATTATACATATTTAAAATCCATGGAAAGTAGAAAACTTGGCGGAAACTCTCTTTGGTTTCAACTATACGAAAAGGAGATAAGACCGGATAAGAGAAGATGAGTTTATTAAGGTCCAAAAAATGACCAAAGGTAGGTCAACGAGACTGCTCGGTGCATAAGTGGCAAAGCAAAGTAGGAGTGCAAAGACCATTCCTATAAAAGAAAGAAACAATGCTGCCCTAAAAGATCTAAGCACAACTATCATAATGCCAAAAAGAAGAAATCCAGTGTTCTGGATCCAAGTACAAGGGAAAGAACCTTAATGCTCCAAATGCTTATTGTTAGATGAAGGAGAGGGGGGGTTCTCCTCTAAAGAGGAGAGGGAAACTCACCTTCTATCCAAGGCCAAACGAAAGAAATTCTATAGACTGGTCAGAAGAGATGGATCTGGTCCGAGGGATGTCTCTTTGTCTGGAAGAGGTGACCCATTGCCAAGCGCTGGTAGAAGGGGGTTGCTTATTGATCTTGCAAGAACTGTCTCAAGACCCCATATGACAATTTGTAGCAAGTAAGCTTGTTATTTAAATATAGATAGAGATATTCTGAATAATTACGTAGATAAAATGAATAATAGATGATGTTACAATCACCCTCGTGACGGTTTACTTATAGCATTGACTCACGAGGTGAAGAGGTACGTGCCTTTTGACTTACGTTAATAAACTATATTATTATTATGATGATGTTATTATGTGCATAGTTATGTTACTTATAGCATTGACTGGTCACGAGGTGAAGAGGTACGTGCCTCTTGACTTACGTTAATAAACTATATTAATATTATTATGATGTTATTATGTTCATAGTTATGTTTGCTCCATTGCCACCCTCTTAAAGAATGCTTTGTCCTCAAAGCATAGTAAAATAGGATTCTCTCTAGTAGAGCATGTTTTTGTAGTGAAATGAAGTTTTTTCCGTTGGTGGTAATTGATTCTTCTTAAGAGTGGACCCTTCAACACCATATAGTTTATAGTGTTGACCTTGCCAATTAAATTCCATGAATTGTTCTTCAAGGTTTGTGGCATAACTCCTGAGTTGTATCAACCATTCCGCACCTAGCACCATATCCATTCCTTCGAGCGATAAAGTGTAGAGTCATGTTTGTAGTTCTAGTTCTTGTATTTGAACTGAGACTTTATGACATTTTCCAAGCTCCTTTACCTCTGTCCATTAGCAACCTTAACGGTGAGTTCCTTGGTGAGGTAGATGAAAAGGTTAAGTTTTTTTGCGATAACAATGTCTATATAGTTATGAGTACTGCTAGGATCTACGAGTATTGTTAAATATCTATCTTTTATGACTCCCTTAAGTTTTAGGGTCTTAGGTTGTGGTTTTCCTGTCATAGTTGCCAACAGAACTATAGGTTTCCTTTCTTCTTTTCTTGGAGGTTGGCTCTTATCCTTTTTGAGATGTGGTGGAATATATTTTGGAGTAATTATCTCCCTTTGAAGTTTGTTTTCTTCATTTCAATTTTTTTGAACACATGAGATTGAAGTTAGTGATGCTTTTTGCGGTATGTCATCATGGTTAGAATCTGCGTTGTATGCTCTAGTGATTTCATCCTCTGTTTTCGAGACTTCTACTTGCTTCCCATCCACTATTCTAAAGTAGCGTAATGACTTGTCCTCACATCTATGCCCCGGTGTCCAATTTTCCCCACACTTACGACAATTGTTTTTCTTCTTGTTCTCTTTCTATGATTCATTATTGGATGAATCTGATTCCTTCTCTGCTTTGCAAGTATATAATTTTTTATTATCGCATATGTGCCCTGGAACCCAATTATCCCCACAATATCTACATTTGTTCACCCCTACATTTGTTCACCCATTTCTTATCTGGGTTAGACTTCCTTGTAGAATACTTATTTGGTTCTTCATTTGAATATTTGTTTGACGCTTATGGACCTACGAATGACGGCTTATTGAACTTGTCTTTTTGTTCAATTAGCCTTGCTGCCTGTCTAGCATCTTCAATAATTTTAGGATCCCATAGTTTAATTTCGCTATGGATGTAATCCTTTAATCCACAAATATACATTTTTAGTAATTGTTCATCAGTGAATCCACTTTGCCTTGTTGCCAACACCTCCCATTCATGTGTATAGTCGTTTACACTTCCCTTCTGTTTAAGATGCATGAACTTGTTATATAGGTCATCATCCTCTTCGGCATGGAACCTTTTTAGTAGGGCAGCTGTGAAGTTTTGCCAATGGAAGGAACGAGTGCCACATTTCCTGGACCACCATAAGTACCAGCCATAAGCTTCTCCTTCTAAACTATTGGAGATTGTCATTACTTTTTCTCGTTCGTCTAGCGAGGGTTTGATTCAAAAATACCATCCATTTTGTTGATCCATACAACAACTCCTCTATGGTCCTTGCCGTCATATTTCGGTAACTCCTTTTTAAACTTCTGGTAATCTCTATTTTGAAATTTATGCATATTTCTTGAAAAAATTATCTCTGGTATTTCCTAGTGTCCCTGATCCTCTAAATTTTGCAATCTTGGACTTTGTGATGGTCTTCGAAAGTCTAAGGGTTCTGCGAATAATGCATCCACTCATTCGGTTAATTGATCAATTCTCACGATCTGTTCATTAAGCATCCTTGTACTCTCGTCTTTGTCGTTACCCCTCATTCTTAAATAACTATTCCATCGCTCCTCCGACGTGTTTATTAACGTGTCAATTTTGTCTTCTTTTTGTAATAATTTATCGATTTTTTTCAATAGTGTTTTTTGTACTTCGCCAAATTCCTCCCAACTCTTCTCGACTTTACCGAGACAATATTTAATGTTGTTGACTTCGCTTTTACGGTTAATGTCTTCCTGTAACTCCTCATTCTTTTTCTTACTTCCTTCCATATTTTTATTTTAAAATTATATATATATATATATATATATATTTTATAATTTTTTTTAAATTTAATTAATAAGTTGACTTTTTTTTTAAAGTTGGACAACTCAAAAAATTTTAAAAAAAAATTAAAAGTGATTAGGGGGTCGTGACTTTATAAAAATGGCAGTTGAGTACAATACGGGCGTACAGTCGTGTCTGTACGGAAACCAATAAGTGGCGGTTGGAATTGGTACGATCTACGGAAGGTATGGACGGCGAAAAGTACTGATTGTCAACGAATAGTTTGGCGGAATTTGTGGCTCGCAGAATTAGTGTACAACAAATTAATCACAACGGACAGGTACGGATTGTCAACGAATTGTTTGGCGGAATTTGTGGCTCGCAAAATTGGTGTACGACAAATTAATCACAATGGACATGTACGGATGTGACAACAGGTCCTATGGCAACAAAAGTGTACGGACTGTGGCAGACGGTGAACAAAGGTGACTATGAATTGTACGAATAACAGAGGCCGATGGAACAGCAAGAACAGTTGTACAACAGCAGCAATAATTAGCGGTGGTGTACATAATGTCAATGTTTAACCCACAATTGGCGAGGATTGTGCTCTAATACCATTGTAGCAAGTAAGCTTGTTATTTAAATATAGACAGAGATATTCTGAAAAATTATGTAGATAAAATGAATAATAGATGATGTTACAATCACCCTCGTGACGGTTTACTTATAGCATTGAATGGTCACAAGGTGAAGAGGTACGTGCCTCTTGACTTGCGTTAATAAACTATATTATTATTATGATGATGTTATTATGTTCATAGTTATGTTTGTTACACAATTCTGCGTGGTTCTCACTACCAGGGGTTGGGTTGCCTCCCAGAGTCTAACAAATCTCGGAGAAGGTATGGTGTTTCACTTTGCTTGCCTCTTAGTGCCCCTATCTGGGAGCACCAAGAAGAAAGTTGTAATCCTCTAAGTAGGGTCTTATCGAGGGGTGTGGTGGAGGAAGTGAGCTCTAAGTTTAAGGGCCTCTCCCAAGTAGAAGACCAAGCACCACTAGTCTAGATTCCAGAAAAAGGTGGAAAGGGAGTTATGAAACTCACTGAACGAGCAATGGAACCGACCACGTATCTCATAGTAACGAGGACATCTAAAACAAAGTCCTCTTCTATCTCTATCTCATGAATATGGAAGATCTGACATAACCTATCATCATGTGGTATCTAGTACTCAGATTCCACCCAAAGTTAATGAGAACCAACTCGAAACTAACCTAGGGGGATCCTGAGCCCATGCATCGAGTGTCGAAGCGCATGAGGGGGGTGCACAATGAGGTTTTCTATAAGCTCCAAGAAGTGCTTTGCATAAAAGATCATCTTGGGTCTAAAACACATGGGGGGGCAATCCAAGTGACCTGGATATACTGCCTATAAATATCCTCTCCAATAATCTAATTCATCTCCTGCTTATCAAACAAGAGGTGCCCAGGAGCATCCAAAGAGTAGTTGAATGGGGGGAAGCAGACTATCGATATATTATTATATTGACTGACTAAAGAAAACAAGAAACCTTTAAATACCAGCATCAATATCTCCCGAAAGGGGGGGTAGACTAGGCAATGGCCACCGAAGATCGATAGGCAAGATATGGGTACTGATCTCTACCTGCTACTAAGTCAAAAAATCTTCGGAGGCAATGCAACAACTCTACCAATGAGGCAATGCAATAACTCTATCAATCTAACGACAGTCTTGATTTAGAAAAGGTGTGCCACAAACTCTACTTGGAGTATGGGCTAAGAGATCGTCTTCTTGCATCTAATGATGCAGAGGAGCAAGAGGGTTTGAACTCTCTCTATACAGACCCAATCCAACTTAAGTACGCTCAACCCCCATACCTCTTACTGGTACAAAATTGTGGGTCTGATGATGGAGTCCATGAGGTCTAGTTTGTCGAGATGTCTTGAAAATGGTGCAACAAACATTATCCCTCTATAAGAGTGAGGGACCCATAACCCTTATTCACTTATGTTGGAGAGCTTGCCTCGGCCCGAACCTAGGCCACGAAAAATGAACCCCCAGACATGTGTATGCAATGGTAACCTAAACCTCCACCTCTTAAGTAAAAGTGAAAACCTAAAAGGGACTTCTTCAAATAGTTTAAGATCATCACCTTGGTTTTCCCAAGGTTGACCGTCAACTCTTGAAGGTCACAAAACATCGCGAGAGAATCCAGCTGTCTCTATAGACCCTGAAAAGTGGAGGCAAAGAGGACCACATCATCAACAAAGAGGAGTATAGAGATTAGGACATGATGGAGGAGACACTTGTCACCTAGCTGGATGTGCTCATGCAAAAATGAATCCAACTCATTTATCTATATCCACATGCGCAAGAAAGGACACCCCTTCTTCACCCTAATGGTGCTCCTAACGAAACCAAATAATCCATGCGTTGTACAAAGGTGACCAAGCACTATCTCATTAAGTCGCATGATAGTTGCTATAAGAATCTCTAAAACCCCAATGTCTCTAAGCCTCTGGAACATGCCTTTCTGTGGAACTAAGTCAAAAGCTTTCCAAAAGTCTACAAAATGGCAGAAGACTTTTGAAGAGCAGTGTCTAGCCTCCTCAATGATGGTATGCAAAGTGAGGATATGATCCATCGTCTAATACCCTATTCTGAAACCTACCTAGCCCCTACCTCAAAACTCCACCTAGAAACCCTCCTCATCTGCAACCTTACAGGTGTTCATCTCCCAAATTACCTCCCCGATATGTGTATAGTAGAACATGTGGCAAGAGGATGGGGGGGAGGTGAGGAACATCGTAAAGGGTGACAGTACAAGTGAACATGGACTAAGGATCAATATCAATGGGTAAGCTACAATGACGAGGGAAAATAAAGCGCCAGAAAGATTTGGGGGAGTGGTTAAGGGAGGCTCATAGTTCCCATCTCCTCTATGATATGAAAAGGCGTTTCTTGTGCCGAAGGAAGAACTAATAGGATTTCCGTATCAATTTGTAGGAGGTGGAATTGTGGAAGAGGGTGTAATGAAGGTGTTTATGAAAAATTTTGCACTCCTCATCGTACCATTTGTTCATGGGACCAGAATTGGGCATCAAGGAGCAGATGGGGGAGATAGTGGTGTGAGGCCAAGAGCTAAGGACCACTTCCTGAATCACCGAGGAAAAACAATCATACTTGGAGGAGGCTAACTTGAGGGACTCAAAACTAGATAGTGATGGAAGGAGATCATAAAGGCAGGCAATATAAGCATCTCGATCCCCATTATCAAAAAGCATGATGGTACAAGGAGAGCCCGAGGGGGAGGAACAACGAAAAGGGAAAATGAGAGGAGGGTGTGGTAAGTTATAGGTATCTGAGTGGCAAAAATATGGCAAATATACTATAGCATATCTTGGTTGGCAAGGATATAGTCTATCACACTAACCCCGCAGGCATGAGGGAAACACGTGAAACTGCTAGAGTTAAGGAAGTAGGTGATACCATTTAGAATCAGTAGGTCATGGGATTCACAGACCACACCAATGAAAGTTGGGTAGTGTGAGTGTCAAAAGAGGAGGGCAACTGCAAGGTTTGATGAGAAGTGGAGTGGGAAGGGAAGCCCTATTAGTCTAGGGCCTTTGAAAAAGTTTAAATCAAAGTTGTGGAGGATGTGATATTGTAGAAATCTTCCCTAGAAGCCAAATCTCGGTCAAATCAGGAAATACAAGGGTCCTATTAGATATAATGGTCGTAATTAGCACTTTGGCATTTAAAAAAAGCTTAGTTAGGGACCTTATAATAAAGTGATGTAAGCATCAGTTAATAAATGTAGTCATTAAAAGATTAGGTTTTCAGGAGTTACATAACTACTCCTCTTTCTCCTACTATGTAAAGAGATGTTGCATCACTCAATAATAAATCAATCCATTGTCTCTCATTCTTATGTGTATTCTTGTCTACACTTGCATGTGTAAAATTGACATGATATCAGAGCCACAATGAAGAGAAAAGGGCGAGGAGGAAGCAGGTGAAGGAGTTGAGAAATCGCTACCATCAAGGAAGTCGCCAAAGGACTGCAAATCACACAAAATTAGACAGAAGCCAGAGAAGAGGCAACCCAAGCACAGAAACGAGTATTTTTATTTTATTTTCACGATACTAAAGTGTATCGCAAATAAAATGTGGGATTGAGACTGTACAAAAAGGGTTTACACTGTAAGAAAAGTTTCCATTTTGGATATTTGTCCATGAGATGCCACCTATGGGGAAAGTGAAGAGCCCCACCATCTGTCTTGTTTGTAAAAACAAGAATTGAGCCCCCAAACAAGAATCGAGAAAGACCATTAGGAATAGGAGTCATTAAGGTGATACCTGTGAATCTATGCAAATTGACGTGAAAAATAGCAAGCTCGTGCATAAGATATTAGACATCATAAAGAATCCCATTACAAATTAGGTCAAAGAAATCTCTGATGATAAACTACAAAATACAAACCATGAGGAATCTTGTGACAAATTAAAATCGAGGAAAAGAAGCCGCCATGGATGAGTAAATTGTGAGGTCAGGCTATCCTAGACAATAGAGACACCATAGGGACCATCAGAGTTGTTGTGAGGGGGAAAGCCACCAATTGAATGCCAACAAGGTTAAAGTTTTTCAACGTCATAAGAAGTTGCCCGAGACATAAGACCAACTGTCAGAATAGTCAGCAAGACTCAAAGGGTCTGTCAGAGCTACCATCGATCAGTCGTAGAAGAAGTGGGTTGATGTGTCACTAAGGCCGACTTAATAAGGAGCCAACCCACCCTTACAAAAAAAAGGATCTGGTTAGTAAGATGCCAATTTGAAAAAGAGAAGAGCCACCAACCTACAAAAGAGACAAGGTCAAGGACAAGGAGAGTTAGGGCCAACCTTAGTAGTGATGAGTCCATATAAATTAACAGGAGTTGGGGCCAACTTGGTGAAGACTTGGGACAAAAATTGTATGTCTATAAGTCTACTTTACATTATGATAATTCTTTTAGAAGAAATCCAAAAGAGAGTTTTGTTGTGAAAGATTTTTAAAACCAGCATTTAAATTTGTTAATGAAATTTATTTGAAAACGTTTGCTTGTAAACAACAATTTTATGTTTGAAATTTCCAAAAGATATTCGAGTTTGGAGTTCATTACAATAATAGAGTTGTGATTGATTTTGTTGGTGTGTGGGACAACACTAGACCTTTCACTCAGATATGTTTGGCATGTTTAAAGCTTTAAAAATGGTTGATATATCACGTATTATGTTGGAAGGTAATAAAAGGTTTAACAGTGAGAATTTTACCACATGGAAAACAAAGTTGTCACACTTGGACTCAACAAAGATTCGTCTAGCCTAGGACTTGAAAAGACTCAATGACTTGAGAAAGACTCGACATATACAAAAAATATCAAAATATAGTAAGGGAAAGTCTTGGCAAGTAAGGGCGAGTCTTGGCGAGTAAGGGCGAGTCTTGGTCGAGTATGAGGCAAGTCGTGGCCAAAGGCAAGCCTTGGTGAATCTTGGAGACTCCGGTGAGTAAGGGTGAGCCTTGGCGAGTGGCGAGTGGCGAAGAGCGAGTTCATGGCTGAGTATGAGGCAAGTACTAGGCCCAACTAAGACTCAAGATGACTCGCAAGTCTTGACCGAGTCAAACTTCACTAATGGAAACAAAGAATGCTTGCAATTTTTTAATTCAAGTTAGACAAGTTTGTCTTGGATGCAAAGTACAACAAATGAGGATGCTCAAGCTAAATACAATAAAAGAAATTGAGAGGTTACGATGTTGATCAATCTCTTTCTGACCAATGATATGTGGCCATAAGTGCAAGACGGTGTTGATGCATTCCAGACTTGGGGGCATTTGAAAAACTTGCATGAGATGTTAGATAAAGGTAGAGATTTCTTATTAAAAAATTGTTGTTTTCAATAAAGATGTAGTAGCAATACAAATCACTTCAGGACTACTTATTGAAAATCACAGACATTAGAGATCAATTACAAGCAATTGATAAAAAGATTGAAGAAGAAGATATAGTAATATTTACATTGAAAAGCCCACCACCTTCGTATGAAAACTTTGTTGAAACCTTAAATATAGTGTTACATGGGAACACGATTCCCAAGGGTAGGGGATGCACACACCATGCTCCTGGGACATAGGTACTCCAAAGGGGATGTTTCCGCACATCCCCTTATGAGGGGAACACAAGGGGACACAAAAGGGAACATCCACCTCAAAAAAAAAGACACTCCCATGCTCCCTTTGACCAAAGACCATCATTTTGCGGAAAAAATATAAAATAAAATGAATGTAAAAAACACAAGGAGATTAGGAGGGACCTGATGAGGCGCAACTTGGGTTGGTTGGTGTGCCATTGAGTATTCTAGAGAATGCAAATGATTCCGATTCAAATAGAGACAATCCCATGGTTGGTCCTTATTCCTTCGTGCAGTAGCTGGATGCAAAAACCAGCGGCTTGAGCAGTGATGATCATTTGTCATTTGACCTGTTCTTAGATCAATTATCTGAAGACTTAGATCTGTATCTTTTGAATTTTCTAAATCTAATTAGAAATACAACGGTGATAGATGATTTGTGTTTAATCGTGATTATTATGTTAAGCTACATCATTACATGTCTCATTTATGATTTATTATATTACATCTAATGATGTCAGTTATTGGTGCATTGTTATGTATAAGATTTCAGTGATTTATGTTTCAGTTTTCATATATTTTTATTTTAAATTTTTAGTATTTTTTGGTATAGGGAACGTCTCCTATGACATTCCCTAGAATTTGGAGGGTGCTTTCACACATCTCTCGGATGCACTACCCAGCTCCTGCATCCCCATGTCCCAAAAACTTGGTGGAACATTGCTTAAATACAGCTTTTGGGGATGTTGATCTGACATCTGAGCGAGTAATAGGCTTTTACAGAAGGGCATGTGAAAGAAGCAGTGCAGTAGCAGCAGTGTGAATGGGGAACCTGAAGCCACCTTAAAAGCACAATTCAATGCCAAAAGCAAGCATGTACATGGCAGCAAGAGTGGGAAAGATATGATGCATTTTTATCGTGGCAAGCTAGGACATAAGGCCAAGTTTTGCAAGAAACAATTGCGAGATGAAAAACATAACCAAGAGCCTTACTTTGAAGATCATTGTGAGAAGAAACAAACTAATGTCGATGAATACAAAGAGGAAGTAGAATTTTATGTGTTTATGGCACCTGATAAAGGACCCATTGAAACCAAAACAGATTGGTACATTGATTCAAGTGCATCGCTAAATTTTACTAACTAGAAAGATTGGTATATTGATTTTGTAGAGGACAAATCGAACTCTGATTCTGTTGTCTTAAGTAGCAGAGAAGAATATAGAGTGAAGGCAAGGGAAGTGTGCAACTTCAGATGGGAGGTAAGAGCTTTTCTATAGGGATGTCTACTATATCCCTGGTTTGCAAAAGAAATTACTTTTCGGTAGTTGAATTATAAAGCATAGCCCTCACTTAGATGTTGTCTCCAATAGTAATAGAGGTTTTGTTGTTGACCAAAAGGGCAAAAAGAAAATTTTTATGGGTGTAGAAGAACGGGATTTGTTTCCACTGGAGGATGGTGAAGAGAAGTTGATGGTTATAGGAGAGAACATCGAGAAATGTGAAGGTAAGCAGCATAGTCATAATGCCTTGTCCCTTGAGTTTCATGAAGAGGGGGAGACCCTCAAGGAGAGTGAAGATTAAGCTAAAAAACAAGATGGTGCTTCCTCAAAAAAGAAAAAAGAAAACTTTGCTATGTTAGGCTGCCAAGATGTGGAGGAGGTGAGTTCATTGAGAAAGCCAAGTTCTATGTCAATGGTGGAAACACTGACTATTTTTCCAGCATTGCCTCTCATCCAGGTGGTGAGTCAATGGTCAAAGAGAGGGATGGTGACATGACTTGATTGTTGCAATCATAAGGAAATAGTAGATCTACGGTGAACACTTCAACAAACCCTAATCTAGACAAGTAAAACACAGCAGAGTTATAACAGCACTCAATGTTGATCACAAGAGAGATGCATCCCTACCAAAGAGCACTCAAGAGGCATAAGTGCACCTGAGGCTGAGAGAGAAGTCAAACATGACCAAGAAAGATTGTTGCATAACCCAAACACAAGTACTCAAGATAGGTGTGCTATAGAAGAAATGCCATGGGCCATTATCAACAATTAACTTGAATGAATGGATACAAATTGGAGTGTGTTGTATTTACACACATCCTTTAGGGTTGGAGTGCTAGCCCAAGAGACTGACTAGCTCAGCCTTAGCCAAATAAAGTAAAGTATACAATAAATGGGTTAATTACTCACATGTAGGCTCAATAAAACCATCAATACAATAGGTCAGCACATGGCCTAAAGTGAAGATTAACCATATAAATGTCAACATTGATGTTCAAGAACCTTGTCGAATACAGTTCATTCTGATGTGTGTGGTCCCATGTCATCTCCCTCTCTTAGTGGTTGCTTGTATTATGTCATTTTTATTGATGATTGCTCTAGAAAATGTTGGATCTACTTCCTTAAAGCGAAAAGTGACACATTTGATAAGTTTAAGGAATATAAAGCCTTTATTGAAAAGCAGACAGGGATACACATCAAAACTCTTAGAACAGACAATGGAGGAGAGTTTGAATCTCTGCAGTTTGAGGACTTCTACAAGGAAGCAGGAATCAAGAGACAGTTGACCGTGCCATATAACCCTCAGCAAAATTGTGTTGCTGAGAGGAAAAACGGGACAATATGTGAGGCAGCGAAAGCCATGATGTTTGAACAAGATCTGCCAAATTCCTTATTGGCAGAAGCTACTTCCACTACCGTGTATATTCAGTACAGGTGTATACATGCTATCTTGAAGGACAAGACTCATGAAGAGGTCTTCTCAGGGATCAAACCTGAAGTAGGGCATCTAAGGATATTTGGATGTCCTGTATATATTCATGTCTCTAAGGAGAAGAGAACAAAGATGGAACCCTCGGGCAAGAAAGGGGTTTTTGTGGGGTATAGCGAGAACTCCAAGGCTTACAAGATTTATGTACCAGGTCAGAGGCAGATAAAGGTAAGCAGGGATGTGACTTTCCATGAGGAAGTCGCATTCAAGAAATCTAGAGAGCTACAACAGGAATCAAAAGCAGTTCAGCTAGCTTCACCCTCTTTTGAAAGTGAAGAGTCAGATGATCAGAGGGAGGAACCTCATGAAGGGCCAAGTGATGAGTCCCTAGACCCTGTAGAAGAGTTGGAAAGAACTCTTGAATAACCTCCAGCCAAAAGGAAGACAGGATGGCTTAAAGAAACAGTGCAAGAAGCAGAAAAGATAGTTGCTCCCAAAGGAACTTTCCGGGAAAGTAAGAGGCCTCATAGGTATGGAGGCTATGTTGCACTGATGAGCAGCATTAGTGATTGTTAAATTTACATGCAGCAGCGAGAGCCATTCTCCTGGAGGATGGCTAAGACCCTAGACAAGATCTAGGGCCCCCAGTGCACTCCTGGGGTATGTGGTCTAGGACCAATATTGATGAAGACCCTAGATATGTCTAGGGCC
>ML779917.1:529322-560102 GCA_009831015.1 Picea engelmannii | reverse complement strand
TCCTAGTTTCAAATCTGACTTTACTACAGAGTTGTTGTCATTGAATAAGCACTGCATAGATTTATATTGCTTGCTCCTTGTTTACCTTTGAAGTATAGTATCAGAACTGTGTTATAAATCTGCTGCTACAATTAGAAGAGTTTCACTTCAGAATCTAGATATAGATCTACTGTTACTCTTAGAGAATCTTTTCATTAATATTTGAGATCTGAGTTTATTGCATATTGTCTGAGTTTACTATGGTAGTAAATGAGCTTTGTCTAAACTGCTGATTACTGTTTCTTCTAGATCTGCTATTATGATCTGAGATCTATTATTTGTAAATGTTATCTTCTTCTACAGTCACTGCCTATTACAGATCTATCTCTGTATGCTGTTTGTATTTCAGATCTAAGATGTTTTTGGCTTTGAAATTAAAAGAGACTGCTGAATTTAAAAATACCCTAAAATCTAACAGTGATGTCGAGCCTTCTTCATTTGAAGAAGAAGATAAATTACAAGTGTGGAAGGACGCCATGCTTGAGGAATACAGGTATATTCTAAAGAACAATGTCTGGGACATTGTGCCTAAGCCAAAGGACAAATCAGTGGTCTCTTCCAAATGGATCTATAAGATCAAACATGCAGCCAATAGGAGTGTGGAAAAGTTCTAGGCAATATTTGTAGCCAGAGACTTCTCTCAGAAAGAAGGAATTGACTATGACGAGACTTTTGCCCCTGTAGCCAGGTATACCTCCATTCAAGTTGTTATTGCATTAGCTTCAGTTCTTGGTTGGAAACTACATCAAATGGATGTAAAAACTGCATTCTTGAATGGAAAGATTGAACAGGAGGTCTTTGTGGAACAACCAGATGGTTTTGTACTGCATAACAAAGACACTCATGCATGCAAGCTAAGGAAGGCCTTGTATGATCTTAAGCAGGCTCCCAGAGTTTGGTATGATAGGATTGATGGCTTTCTTAAAAGCCTGGGCTTTCAGAAAAGTGATGTTGATGTGAATCTGTACTTTAAGGTAACAAGGAACCAATCTGTTATAATAATCTTGTATGTTGTTGATCTTTTTCTGACAGGAGATGAAGGGCTAATAGCCTGGTGTAAGAGGGAGCTAATCTCAGAATTTGAAATGAAAGACCTAGGCTTGATGCATTACTTCCTAAGATTGGAAGTGTGGCAAAGATAGGGCGAGATATTTCTGGCACAAGCTAAATACACAATGGATGTGTTAAAGAGGTTTGGTATGATGGATTGTAAATCCATGTCTACTCCGATGATTACCAACCTGAGGAAGCTGCATGATTCTGATATAGGTTCAGATTTGGTGGATCCCACCATGTATAGGCAACTGATTGGATCATTTTGGAGTTGAACATAGATGACCAGAATTCTCTTTTGTGTTTTGGACAAAGACCTTGTTGATCGGGTTTTGGCTGAAAGGGTTTAGAATTAGTGTTCGTTGGCATCCGGGTTCTTTTGGGTATAGAGTGGTGGTGCCTGTTGTTGAAATATTGTAGCTCGGATAGGTGTTCTTGCTTAGACAAGGTGTCACACAAGCAAGGAACACTAGAATTAATGGTTCTCCAAGTCGTTTAAATTTTTCCTAAGTCTAACTTAGGAAAATGTGATTAATTAATCTAATTAGTGTCGTTTAAATATTTCCCAAGTGTAAACTTAGGAAATGACAATAATTAATCAGTATTAGTTAACCTTCTATTAGAAGCTTCTTTGATCTTATCCAAAAGTCAAAGTTAGTTTCAGATTAGATCATAGTCATTGATTTGACCTGATGGGGATCTAAACTCCACCATTGAATCAACTAGCCAGAGATTTAAAAGAAGGGGTGGCTTGAGGAGATACACACTTGTGAAGTTGACACCAAGGGTTTTCAGCTGCAGATCGAAAGTAAGCAAGGATTTGTGGCAAAGTTAAGGGGCCGACAGGGAGATAGGAAGGCGGCCAACCTTCATTTCCAACCAATCCGTGAGACAGGGCGTGAGAGAGGGGCCGAGTCCCTTCAATCTAGGGCCGTGTCGGTCGTATTTGTTATAGAGGTCGAGTTAGGGTGTTGGGAGGGTCGAGTTGAGGTTGTTGTTGCAGCAGAGAGAGAGAGAGAGAGGTCGTAGCCTTCCCAACTCAACCAGAGCCAGATCATGGGAACTGTGAGTTCCTACAATGCACCCACAACCGCATATTACATGCAAACAGCAGATCCATAAGGCAAGAGGCCAAGACTCAAATATATATATGCTCAGATCCAAGTCAGATTTCTCTGTGGATGAAATTGTCAAGTTTGGCATTGATGTAATTATTTTTTGGATTTGTTTAAGCTGATAATAAAACCCTCATTTGTTGGTTTTCCTCGGAGTTGGGGTTTCCAAAGTATTTCTAGTGTATGAAAATTGTGTGATTGGTTTCTATATTTTCTGCTGTGCATTGCAAGGTTAAATTACTCAGTTATATTTTTGTTTAATAGATCGGAATCTAGAATTTGTTGTTGTTCTTGTTCTGGGCATAAAAATATGTTGTATTTAGAAATTAGTTTGTTGAGCATAAAGAAATTTAATATGGTACCAGAGATTTGCCTCTAAGAAGGAAGCAAAGGGTTTACACAGGAATTTTCAGCCAGCAGTATTCTTCAGATCCAGGAGGTTGTGACAGTAGGGTTTCGGAGAAATGTCAATCTCAAGTATCATATTTGAAGATAGGTTAGATGGTGCATCTAACTTTGGCATCTAGAAGGAGCGTATATTGTTGTCATTAGAGGAGTATGGGCTTAAGGAATTTGCAGAGAAGACTATTGCAGTTCCAACTGATGCACAGCAAGTTGAAACTCACAAGAAGAATGATGCCAAAGCAAGGCGTATCATCTTGGATGGGGTCAAGGACCATATTGTCTCCCACCTCTCAGGATTGGATACAACCAAGAAGATGTCGGAAGCCATTATCAAACTGTACCAAAATTTGAACCTCAACAGAAAGATGGTTCTAAAGGAGAAACTCCAAAATACCAAAATGATGAAGGGGGAAAGTGTATCCCCCTACCTCACCAAACTCGAGCAAGTAAAGGATGAAATGGCAATTGTTGGAGAGACTATGGATGGCACTGAACTTGTGAGGATAGCCTTGAATGGCTTCTCCAAGTCATGCAATGTCTTTGTGAGAGGCATTGTTGCCAAGGAACACACTCCAAACTGGGATCGGTTGTGGGATGACTTCATGCAAGAAGAGCTGAGGTTAGCATCTCTCAGTAGCAGCAGCAGTCATCAAAAGGGTGAGGAAGAAGAGAACATTGCTCTTGCAAGAAAGGGCAAAGCTAAAACCAAGAAAGGCTCATGGGCAGATCTCCAAAGGAAAGAAGAAACACGACATGAGCAAAGTTAATTGTTTTGCTTGTAACAAACCAGGACACTATGCCAATCAATGTCCTAACAAGAAGAAGGATAAGAAGAAGTCTCAAACAATAGCTTCAAAAGTTGACGAGTTTTCTTCCAGATTTGATGAGGATTTCTCACTCATCGCTTGCCTCTCTAGCTCAAGCACAAAGGCCACAAGGGTGTGGTATATTGATAGTGGTGCGTCATATCACATGACAGGAGTTAGAGAACACTTCTCCAGTTTCAAAGAAGAGGAGATGACTTTTGATATAGAAATGGAGAATAGGTCCAAATGTACTCCATTGGGACGAGGGACAGTCACCTTTCAGAGGGAGTCAGGCAAGACATTCAGTTTTACAAATGTGTTGTTCGTACCAAGGATGACAAAGAACCTGATATCAGTTTCAGCGCTTCAGGACAAGGGATATGATGTGTCATTCAGAGGACCGAAAGTCTACATTTAGCCCAAGGGGTCGAAGCAGACCAAGATGATAGGGATCAGGTCACGCAAGTTATACAGGTTACAGTTTGAGTCACCCAGGGCATTGATAAGTAGCAGCAAGGATATGGGAGAATTGTGGCATAGGAGGATGGCTCATTTACACCATGGGGCACTTAACTGTTGATGATTACAGCTTCGTCAAACATCCTCCAGGACACAGACTGAGTGAGTCGGCCTATGAGAGAGCCCATGAGTTGAGTGTGCCCATGAGATGGGTGTGTCGTTCCTCTTTGAGACTGAGATGGGACGTTGTGTGCCCCTGTGTGGGGTGTGTTAATGTTTAAGCTATTATTAGAGGTCTTTGCATTTCAATAGATAACAATAGCATAAGATAGGATCACTAAGAAATACACAATCACAAGAGACACATCATTTATCCTGGGAAACCCTCATGGGGGAGAAAACCCAGCAAAACTTCCTTATTATAGATAGCCAATACAATGCCAAGAGATAAACAAATACAGAAAGTCCTCTCCCAAGGATGCGCCTCTCTCTCTCTCTTCTCCAACTACAGCTCCGAAACTTGTCTCTCAATGAACAAGTGAGTGTATGTCTAACTGAGGTGCTAGCCTCCTTATTTATACAACACTTGCACGTGTGGAGGTGTCTTTTCACTAGCAGGGCCGACTTCTCCTTCTGGGTGGTTATAACCATCTTTAGTATATTCTGGGGCCTCTTTAATATATTCTGGGGTCGACTTCTTCTTCTGCCTATTACAATTATATTTTCACCAATCCGCAAAAGGGGATTTGGTCCTTTACAATAGCCGACATGATCAATCCGCAATGGGGATTGATCCAATGAATAATATATCAATAATAATTAGAATACACTTTGCAGTTACATTATTTCAACAGGGTGAGGATGCCCATGAGATGGGTGTATCAATGTATATGCCCCTGTGTGGGGTGAGGATGCCCGTGAGATGGGTGTGTCGTTTGAGATGAAACGATGTGTACCCCTATGAGGGATGAAGGTGCCCATGTGATGGGTGTATCGTTCTCCTCTGTGTAGAGAGTTGAGACGATGTGGTACTCCAGAAGATTCTCTTGTGAGACTCAGTGAGATAGAGATCTGTTGAGTAGGACGTCCCTGTGGCTGAACACAGGTGGACGTGCCCCTAGTGGTTGAGCACTAGTGGGTGTGTGAGATCCCTTGCTATATTGTCTAAGAGTAAGATTTACTTGTAACCCTAATTGTGATGTAAAGGGTACAGGTCGGCCCCAACATAAAGTGAAAGATAATTAATGTAAAGGATAATTAATATTGTAATTATTAATTATATTCTGAGTTATTGAGGTCGGCCATGTTGTGCCAATTTGTTAGAAATAGAGAAGTAAAGCAGAATAATACTGTCTTTTTAAAAACTATTAGATAGATCAATAAAATCAAATCTCAAAACTGTAAAACAATAGTACTGAACTGTTGAGATTGAATCAGAGGAATAACAATTGATCTAAAGAAATTTTCACAATTTTTGAGTTTGCACAATACTTAGATCTGAGCTGACAGAAAATTAGATTTAACAAAAATCTATTTCTTGATAAGCAAGTTCATTGAATTAGATCTTAGAATAATCAAAACAAAACTAGTTCAGGCATAGAAAAAGAACAGATCTAATCAGTAGATCTGAGATAGATCTTAAACAAAACCATTCTGATCTATGGATCTGAAATAAATATAACAAGTAAACATCAGAAGTAATGAACAGCACACAGATCTAACAAATATGATCTTGAACAAGTAACTTACCTTTTGTCTTACCTATGATTATCGAAGGTAGTCATGTCACACATAAGAGATGGAGTGCCATTAAATATTATGCTCAGAAAAAGCCTAGGATCATAGATCTACCACAAGGGTAAGATCTCTTGCCAAGAGAATGATGAGATTGACTTGCCACCAATGAGAAAACACCCTTAAACCTCACACAGAAAAAATCTGGAATAAAAACCTCACGCCCACAATAGATTCCTGGAACCAAACCCCCATGGTTTCTTGGAATCAAACCCTCATGCACACAGTACTCATGCAGGGAGAGATAACAATAGGTACGGCAGTCTTTAATGCTCAACAGAAGGGCTGTGGCTCAAGTGATAGGACAGATCTAGACAAAGAGAAGGTGACAGCAGCTTCTTGAAAAGGAGTCTAGGGTACTAGACTTGTTGTTGAAGGGGACGGCACTTCCTCCTCAGCACACAAGTATACACGGTACCCACAGCCCTAGATCACCTCAGAAGAAACTCAGCAAGAGAGGGTCAAACCACCACTGAAAAACTCAGCAATAGAGGACCGAACCACCACATAGGAAAACTCAGCCAAGGGAGGCCGAACCACCATAGAAAAACTCAGCAATTGTTACAAGAGGAGGGCCGCAGCACACTAGAGGAGATCCGCTCACTTTTAGGAGGATAGCACAAGAGCATAATAGAAAATCTCACCAAGGTAAGGGAGGAGGTCTATATTTATACTTTAGGCTAGAGGTTTAGTAAAAATAATAATTAGAATGATAATTAAAATTAACATATCTAATTAATATAAATATTAATTAAATATGTTATAAATTAAACATTTAATTAATATTTTCATAATGACCCCTAAAAAAATAATACAAAACCCCAAATAAACACAAGCAGGGGTGAAGGGGGGTTTAGGTGGGTTTGCATGGTGGCAATATTGTCCATTCATTCTCAAAGTGACCTTTTAACTTTATCATCATTGCATATGGGATACATCCCTCATGTGGTCATGCCCACCTACAAAGAGGGTCATACACCAACATACACTTAATCAAGAATCAGGTTGCCCCAGGACATTTATGGGTCTTATCCACCAAGGTACAAGACCAAGGATCAACCCATGCCCCAGGCATGGGTACCCTGGAACATTTCCAGGGGCCCTAGACATATCTAGGGACTTTAACTGCTTGGTCCCAGACCAAAAACCCCAGTCATATACCGGGGGCCCTCTCAGGGGTCTTTTACTGCTTGGTCCCAGACCAAGAACCCCAATCATCTACTGGGGGCCCTTACAAGGGTCTTTTGGTGCTTGGTCCCAGACCAAGAACCCCAGTCATCTACTGGGGGCCCTTACAAGGGTCTTTTGTTGCTTGGTCCCAGACCAAGAACCCCAGGGGTGCACTGGGGGCCCTAGATCTCGGCTAGGGTCTTTGCCATCCTCGCAGAGAATGGCTCTTGCAGCTGCTTTAAATTCAACACAATTGACACCACTTTTGATGTGTCCAGTCTAGTATAAATAAAGGTGATTTCCCCATTGAGGAAACACACAACACACATGTGATTTGGAAATTTCAGCAAGTACATATTCTAGGGCTGAAGTGCGCACCTCTTTTGGGCGCTAGCTTCTTGGTTTTGGAGAGCACCCTTTTGTGTGCTAGGTCTATGGTGTCAAAGGTCTTTCTCTTGAGAATATAGCAAAGGATTGTTGGGTTTTCTTCCCTTGTTGAGAAGAGTTTCCCAGGATATTTCTTGTGTTCTTGTGCATGGTATTTCTTCTTGTGATCTTGGTTATAGCAGCAATTGTTAATGGTGTAGTTGCATTTGTTTATGGTTCAAGTAAATGCTAAAATTGAAATAAGCCTCATGCTTGAGCCAAGCATAGTGAAAATTCAACATGGTATCAGAGCTTAAGTCTTAAAGAACCCATTGCACAAGCTTCAAGCAAGCCATCCTCTCACTTCTGCAGAACCGTACGGCCCTCCTAGGGTTTCCAGAAAATCTGTATGACCCTCTCTTTTTGGGTGTTCCAGCACTTAATACTTGGAAGTTGGGGCTGAAAATTGCATAGGAGTGTATAGCCTCCTTCAGTGCACCTCCAACAACCTTCAGATTGCATTTCCGAGCATTTTAAATTTTTGGCCCTAGGGTATCGCAATTTTCTGCAGAAATTTCAGATTTAGGGTTTCTGCAGCTCATTGAAGGAGCTTTTCAACTCACCAGTGTTCTTCTGACTTTCAAGGCTTATTGTTGGCAATCATAAGCCCAACAAATCCTAAGGTTGCTAGCCTAGCCTAGCTGTTAGGTTTTCTAGCCCAGTTGGCAAGGGTTTGTGAAGAATCTAAAAATATGATGAACAGAACTATGATGGAAGATAAGCTTGATGGATCAAGCAAATACAGTTCCTGGAAGCCAAGACTTCAAAGAGATGAAGACATCAAAGAAGAAGCCTTCTTATTCATTTCAGCACTCTCAGGTATGGTTCCTACTAATGATGATACTTGGTTAATTGACAATGGTGCCTCCAAGCACATGACCGGATTTAAAAATCACTCGACTAATCTTGTTGAGAAAGAGACCAATCTACATGTTGTCCTTCGAGACGATGTTAGATATAATGTGAAAGGGGTTGGAACTTCTACCTTCCAACTAGATTCTGACATGCATCTTCAGTTAAGTGAAGTATTATATGTACCTGGGATGAAGAGGAACCTTGTCTCCATTTCTGCCTTAGAAGACAAAGGCTACAAGGTTACATTTTCTGAAGGAAAATTTCTTGCATGGCACAAGGACTCACATATAAATTCTACCAAAGTAATTGGTGTTCGAGAAAGCAGCTTATACAAGTTGACCATCAGACCAATCCAGGCCCTGTTACATGATACTATCAGCATGAGTGAGCTATGGCATAGAAGACTTGCTCACATTCATTATAGAGCCCTTCCAGCTCTAGGGAAAATGGTAACATGCCTTCCAGAGATACGGATTCAGCATAAAGATGTTTGCAGAGATTGTGCCCTTGGCAAGAATGTCAAAGGGTCCTTCTTGAGTAGTGACAATAGATCCAAGGAAATCTTGGACTTGATACATTTAGATGTGTGTGGGCCAATGATTGTTGCCTCCCTGAATGGATATTTGTACTATGTACTCTTCATAGATGATCACTCTCGAAAAACTTGGATTTACTTCCTGAAGACCAAGGATGGAGTCCTTGCAAGATTTCAAGAATTCAAAGCTCGGGTTGAGAACTTGACCGGAAGAAAGATCAAAGTACTAAGATCAGATAATGGAAGAGAATACACCTCCAAGGATTTAAGTAATTTCTGTATTGAAGCAGGGATCAAGAAGGAGTACACAGTTCCTTACAACCCTCAGCAAAATGGGGTTGCAGAGAGAAAGAACAGAACCATCATCGAGGCAACCAAAGCGATGATACATGATCAGAGTCTACCTATGACTCTGTGGGCAGAAGCATGCATGACAGTAGTATATGTTCAGAACAGAAGTCCTCACCAGATTTTGAAGAACATAACTCCCGAAGAAGCCTTCACCGTAGTGAAGCCTGAGATTGGACACTTCAGGATATTTGGGTGCCCAGTATACTTTCATGTACCCAAAGAAAAGAGGTCCAAGCTAGACCCTTCAGGGAGAAAGGGTACATTTGTGGGATACAATGAATCTTCGAAGACATATCGGATCTACATCCCTGGTCAAAGACAAATTGAGGTAAGCAGAGATGTTATCTTTGAAGAAGAGATAGCCTTTCAAAGATCCAGAGAATCTCAAATGGAGATTGACAATGAGACAGTACCTTCTCCCCCTTCAGCAGTTCAGAGGGAGACAACCATTATTCCAGTTGATCTAGTTGTTCCAGTTGCTCCAGTTGATATCCCCAGAGATATTGCAGTAGGGCATAAAAGGCCTGCCTGGGCTCGACAAACTCTGCAGGAGGCAGAGGGACATGTAGCCCCTCAAGGCACATCCCGAGAGAGCAAAAGACCAAAGAGATTTTTGAGCTACTTTTCAGCTATGAGCCACATCATTGATTCTGAGCCTTCTTGTCATGGAGAAGCGACAGGTGAGCAGGTATGGAAAGATGCCATGACAGAAGAATATCAATCCATCTTGAAGAATGATGTATGGGATATTGTTCCGAGACCAGAAGGGAAGTCTGTAGTGACTTCCAAGTAGATCTATAAGATCAAGCATGCAGCTGATGGAAGTGTCGAGAAATACAAAGCGAGATTTGTAGCCAGAGGATTCTCACAAGTAGAGGGAGTTGACTATGATGCGACTTTTTCTCCAGTAGCCCAATACACTTCCATCCGTACTATCATTGCAATAGTTACATCCATGGGTTGGAAACTACATCAAATTGATGTAAAGACAGGATTTCTCAATGGTGATATTGATGAAGAAGTTTACATCGAGCGGCAAGAAGGATTCGTGATACACGACAAGAAAACTCATGTGTGCAGGTTGAAGAAAGCCTTGTATGGACTAAAGCAAGCACGTCGTGCTTGGTACGAGAAGATGGATGGATTCTTGATGAGTTTGGGCTTCAGCAAGAGTGTTGTTGATCCAAACCTATATTATCATATTGTTGGTAACGAGTGCCTAATCTTGGTCCTGTATGTGGATGACTTATTCCTCACCGGTTCAAAAAGACTTATTGTTGTATGCAAGCAAGCATTGACTTTTGAATTCAAGATGAAGGATCTCGGTATGATGCACTACTTCTTGGGACTAGAAGTATGGAAAAAAACTGATGAGATTTTCCTGAGTCAAGGAAAATATACAGTGGAGATATTGAAGAAGTTCGATATGATAGAGTGCAAATCCATTCCTACACCGATGGTGATGGATTTAAAGAAAATGAATGATGCTTCTACTGATTCAAGCGAGATTTATCCACATTTGTATCGATCGTTGATTGGTTCATTGAAGTATCTGGCTAACACCAAACCTGATATATGCTATGCAGTGAATGTACTTAGTCAGTTCATGAGTGAACCGAGACAGACTCACTGGATAGCAGCAAAGCATGTATTGAGATCGGTGTTGATTAAGTCGGTGAGGGTCCGGAAAAAATCGTTTCGGCAAAAGTCGGCAAAAAATTGGAAAACCACGACAAACATTAAAAAATACAAAATATATTCATTTTTTTCAAAATTTTAAACATATAAAGCAACAACAACATCAGATAAACACATTGACACATAAATATGGAGAAATCATTGATATATATGTAGTCACTAGTGGATGCCAAATAAAAACTTTTACATCAAAGTTGATATTGAATGTTGAAGGGCCTCTCCAATACAAAACGACATCACTTATATAATTATAAAATGTATCTCGTGATTCATCATCATGATGGAGTGTGTAGATATCTGATATACAATGAAAAATGAAACAAAACTAGCAGCTAGCTATCTAATATCAATGTCGGCCTCTGCCTCTCCCCCTTTTACGAGAAAAGATAAGGGGTTGCTTGTCAAGCCTGCCCCTGACAGTAGAAGGCCCTGTATCTGATAGTGGATGACCACTAGTGTGTGCAGGAGTAGGTGTATCAATAAGTGTAGAAGGTTGTGCTAATGTTTGCACATCACCCTCCATGATGTCTTCAGGCCACTCCTCTTATGAATGGAGGGATTTAGATACATACCGATGAATGGAAGGGATTTAGATACATACCTATGAATGGAAGATTCAACAGCAGTTGGAAAATGAAATTGAACCCTTGCTCCACTTAGAAATCCTTGATGGTGATGATGATGGTTGTTAAGTTGCCTCCACAGTGATTGAGGAAGACCACAAACCCTTCTCCTTCCTTCTCCACAAGCAAAAAAACACAAATGACCAAAAAAAATAAAAAAATAAGCCCTTATGCCCGCGGGTTCCCTGCATCTGGAGACTTTTTGGTAAAAGTCGGGACTTTTTGGGTAAAAGTCGGCGATTTTTAGTAAAAGTCGAGACTTTTTGAAAATACAAAAAGTCGCGATTTTTTCTAGAGTAAAAGTCGGCTCAAGGTAAAAGTCGCGACATTTATAAAAAGTCGCGAAAAATCGGCGATTTTTTCAACTATGATTGAGATATCTACGAGTCACAGTTGGATATGGCCTGAGATATGCCTACAGTGTAGACTTGAGTTTGCAAGGATATGTCGATGTAGATTGGACAAGGAGCGCAATGGACCGGAAGAGCACATCTGGTTGTTGTTTTAACTTGGGGTCTGCCATGGTTTCCCGGTGCAGCGGGAAACAGAGCTCTGTGGCCTTGAGTACCGCAGAAGCAGAGTATATAACATTGAGTATGGCAGTCCGCAAAGAAGTGTGGCTTCGCAAGCTCCTGACAGATTTATTTGATCATGAAATGGATCCTACCATTATTCATTTTGATAACCAGAGTTGTGTGAAGCTCTCTGAGAACCATGTGTTTCACAATAGATCGAAACACATTGAGATAAAATATCATTATATCATAGACATGGTTCAGAGGAAAGAAGTACATGTGCAGTACCTTCCTACACATGAGCAGATTGCAGATATCTTCACCAAACCACTTGCCAAGACGAAGTTCGAGTACTTCCGTGAGAGACTTGGCCTGGTGGAGAATGCCTCCCTAGCTGAGGGAGTGTTGATGATTACAGCTTCGTGAGACATCTTCCAAGACACAGACTGAGTGAGTCGGCATGTGAGAGAGCCCATGAGTTGGGTGTGCCCATGAGATGGGTGTGTCGTTTGAGATGAAACGATGTGTACCCCTGTGAGGGGTGAAGTTGCCACTGCCCATGTGATGGGTGTATCGTTCTCCTCTTTGTAGAGAGTTGAGACGATGTGGTACTCCAAATGATTCTCCTGTGAGACTCAGTGAGATAGAGATCTGTTGAGTAGGACGTCCCTGTGGCTGAACACAGGTGGACGTGCCCCTAGTGGCTGGGCACTAGTGGGTGTGTGAGATCCCTTGCCATATTGTCTAAGAGTAAGATTTACCTGTAATCCTAATTGTGATGTAAAGGGTACAGGTCGGCCCCACCATAAAGTGAAAGATAATTAATATTGTATTTATTAATTATATTCTGAGTTATTGAGGTCGGCCTTGTTGTGCCAATAGACACCACGTTTGATGTGTCTAGTCTAGTATAAATAAAGGTGATTTCCCCATTGAAGAAACACACAACACACATGTGATTTGGAAATTTCAGCAAGTACATATTCTAGGGCTAAAGTGCGCACCTCTCTTGGGTGCTAGCTTCTTGGTTTTGGAGAGCACCCTTTTGTGTGCTAGGTCTATGGTGTGGGAGGTCTTTCTCTTGAGAATATAGCAAAGGATTGTTGGGTTTTATTCCCTTGTTGAGAAAGGGTTTCCCAGGATATTTCTTGTGTTCTTGTGCATGGTATTTCTTCTTGTGATCTTGGTTATAGCAGCAATTGTTAATGGTGTAGCTGCATTTGTTTATGGTTCAAGTAAATGCTAAAATTGAAATAAACCTCATGCTTGAGCCAAGCATAGTGAAAATTCAACATTAACATGCTCAAGGAGATAGTGATTGGCATTCCAGAGTTGAGCACTGAGCACAGTGACGTGTGTAAAGGGTGTGCCTTGGGAAAGTATGCAAAGACAGCTTTTCCAAGTAGTGATAGTAGATCAAAGGGCATATTGGATTAGTGCATTCAGATGTATGCGGGCCTATGCCTTCAGCATCCTTGACAGGATGTGAGTGTTTTGTCACATTTATTGATGATTTCTCTAGGAAAACCTGGATCTACTTCATGAGGGCCAAAGATGAGGTCTTCAATCGCTTCCAAGAGTTTATGGCTCTTGTGAAGAATGCGACAGGAAGGAAGATAAAGGTTCTCAGATCAGACAATGGAGGTGAGTACACAGGGAAATCCTTCAAGGAGTTATGTGCACAAGCATTGATCAAGAAGGAATGGACAATTCCCTACAACCCTCAATAGAATGGGGTAGCAAAACGAAAGAATAGGGCAATTGTTGGTGTTGCTAGAACGATGTTGTATGATCGGGATCTGCCCAACTTCTTATGAGCAGATGCATACAGTCCTACAGTATACATACAGAACAGGAGTCCTCACAAAGTGTTGGGGAGAAGGACTCCTGAAGAGGCATTTACATGGAAGAAGTTGGAAGTTGGTCACTTCAGGATTTTCAGTTGCCTAGTCTATTGTCATGTTCCCTCTGATAAGAGGACGAAGCTCAATTCCACAACTGAGAAGGGGATCTTTATTGGCTACAGTGAAACTTCGAAGGCCTATCGAGTCTATGTTCCAGCATTAAAGAAGACGATGGTCAGAAGGGATATGAGATTTGAGGAGGAAAAGGCTTTCAGGAAGTCTTATGATGTACTAGCAACAACAAGGAATCACAGCTCCAAAGGAGGAACAAGAGGCACGGGTACAGGTCACAAGGACAGGTACAAGTATTGGGACTAGTACTCAAACAGTGGGTCGGGATGAGGAGCAAGAAGCCCCACCCACCGAGATTGTAATACCTACCACATGGAGGAAGAGGAATCGAGAGGTTTCTCAGAAATTACGAGATGCTCAGGAATTCGTGGGTGCTCCTAGGACGAGTGTCAGACAGAGCAAGCCACCACAGCGATATTCAAGGTATACGGCATTGATGAGTGATCTCATTGACAGGGATTCTTCCGATTTTCAAGAGGCATCAGAGCAGCAGGTTTGGTTGGATGCCATGGTGGAGGAGCATGCCTCCATCATCAAGAATGATGATTGGGAGGTGGTGCCAAGACCAGAGGGCAAGTCAGTGGTTGGGTCTCACTGGATCTATAAGATCAAGCATGTTGCAAATGGAAGCATTGAGAAATTCAAAGCCAGGTTCGTGGCTCAGGGGTTCTCTCAGAAAGAGGGAGTTGACAATGATGAGACATTTTCCTCGGTAGCCAGATATAATTCCATCAGGATCGTGATCCCATTACCAGTAGAGATGGGTTGGCAGGTTCATCAAATGGACATCAAGACAACTCTCCTCAATGGAGTTATTGAGGAAGTGTATATAGAACAGCCAGAGGGTTTTGAAGTATATGGGAGGGAGTCCCATGTATGTAGACTACAGAGAGCATTGTATGGGCTCAAGCATGCACCCAGAGCGTGGTATGAACGCATTGATAGTTGTTAAATTTATAAGCAGCTGCAAGAGCCATTCTCCGGGAGGATGGCTAAGACCCTAGACGAGATCTAGGGCCCCCAGTACACTCCTGGGGTACTTGGTTTGGGACCAACAGTCAGTGCCATGGCAAAAGACCCTTGTTAGGGCCCCCAGTATACGACTAGGGTTCTTGGTCTAGGACCAAGCAGTAAAGACCCCTGAGAGGGCCCCCAGTATACGACTGGGGTTCTTGGTCTGGGACCAAGCAGTTAAAGCCCCTAGATAAGTCTAGGGCCCCTGGACATGGTCCAGGGTACCCATGCCTGGGGCATGGGTTGATCCTTGGTCTTGGACCTTGGTGGATAAGACCCCAAAAAAGTTCTGGGGCAACTTGATCCTCAATCAAGTATTTTGCTGGTGTATGACCCTCCTTGAAGGAGGAGATGACCACATGAGGGATGTATCCCATATGCAATGATGATAAAGTAATAAGGTCACCTTGAAAATGAATGAACAAGTATTGCCACCTTGTAAACCCTCCTAAACCCTCCCTCATCCTTGCTTGTGTTGGTTTGGGGTTTTATGTTGTTTTTGTCTTAAGGGTTAAATAAAGTTTAAATTAAAATGTTAATTATACCATGTTTAAATTATTTAATTTAAACATGATATTTTTAATAATAATTATTTTAATTTTATTTATTTATTACCCTAGCCTAAACTATAAATTAAACCCCCCTTACCCCTCACGCCTCACCTTATCTTTGTTATGCTCTTATGCTTCTAGTGTGAGCGGATCTTTCCTCTTTTGCTGCGGCCCTCCTCTCCTTCTGCTCTTGAAAGTTTCTGCTTGTATGGCTGCGGCTCCCTTTTGAGGACAATGATGTGGTGCGGCTCCTCTTGAGGGCTGATAGGAGCAGCCTCTCTTCTGCTATGGGGTGCTGGTAGGAGAGGCCTCTCTTCTGTTGTGGTGTGCTGGTAGTTGCGGTGAGCTGGTAGTTGCGGCCTCCTTTCTGTCTATTGTGTGACTGTAGGTGCGGCCCTCTCCTTACTGTGTGGGGTGATTGTTGGTGCGGCCCTATTTGCTGTTGTGGTGTGACTGTAGATGCGGCCCTCTCCTTGCTGTGTGGGGTGACTGTTGGTGTGGCCCTCCTATTTGCTGTTGTGGTGTGACTGTGGGTGCGGCCCTCTCTTCTATTGTGGGGTGACTGTTGTTCTGTTCAGACCGTGCTATCTTTTGAGCCCTTGACCTTCCTTAAAGCTACCTTTTGTGAGGGTTTTATCCATAGAAGTTATGTGTGAGGGTTTGAGTGATTCACCTACTGTTTGTGTGAGGGTTTGACTGTGTGAAGTCTTTGTAGCCCTATCCCCTTGGTGGCAAGAAAGTTCATTTATCTCTTGGCAAGAGATCCAACCTATATGGTGGATCTATGAGTTGAACTTTGTCTGAGCATAATTACAAATGCTTCTGCATCTCTAGTGTTGGTTGTGACTTCTTCAGAGGTAAAACTTCAATGCAAGGTAAGTTACCTATTTTGTCTATCATCATCAGATCTGGATTTTTGCCTTGAGTTCTGTTTTGTTTTGATCTATCTAGATTTATGTTTCAACATTGAATGATTATCATATCTGGACTGTATGTTGAGTTTTGGCTCTTAACCTTTTGCTTCTATAGTTTGATTTGTTGTTCATGATCAGATTGTATTGAGTTTAGATCTGTAGATCAGTATAAAGTTTTTAGTCCAGCATTATAGATCTAAACTATTGTTTTACTCTTTAACTATATAACAAGACTTCTTAGATCTGTGCACTTTTTAAGTAATGTAGTTTTATTTATGAATATTAGATCTAAGTGTTATTCTCACTGAATTATAAAAGACACTATTGTTCTGCTTTACTGCCCTAATTCTAACATGGTATCAGAGCTAAGGGTGTGAAGAGAGCTCAAGGATCTAATCTTGAGCCTACACAGATCCACTTTGTTAGGGTTGTTTTGCAGATTTCAGTCATCTAAACTAACATAGATCTAAGCATGGCTTCTTCATCAGTTAAAGTTGAAGACAGACTTGTAGGGGCTGCAAACTTTAATGCTTGGAAATACAGAATAATAAACATTCTTGAAGAGAATGATCTAGAAGATTTTATCTCTAGGGAGATTGAAGAACCTACTACAAACACAGCAAGGGCAGCATATAAAAGAAAACAAACCAAGGCTAAAAGAATCATCTTTGATTCTATCAAGGACAACATGATGCCCATCATTGGTCATCTAAGGACTGCCAAAGATTGTTTTGATGCTTTGGCAAACCTCTATGAGAAGAAGGCACCTACTCAGAAAAGAATTTTGAAAAAACAATTACGTACTTTGAAAATGGGAAAGGATGATACAGTTGCCACCTTCTTCTCCAAAATTGCTCAAACCAGAGATCAACTTATTGCAATAGGAGTTCCTGTAGATGATGATGACCTTGTTCAAACAGCTTTTGATGGACTTCCTGATGCTTGGGGAGTTTTTCTTGCATCCGTGAATGGAAGAGAATCCCAACCTAATTTTGAAAGGTTGTGGCATGACTGCTTAGAAGAAGAAGGAAGACTAAACAACAGAAATGACTATCCAATTCTGAAAGATCATGCCCTTGCAACAAAGACCAAGAAATGGAAGATGTTCCCTAAGTCAAAGGGCAAAGGTAAGAAATCCGAAGGTAAGCTATCTCATCTCAATCCTCATTTATCTAAAGTTAAATGTTTTAACTGCAATAAGCTAGGACATTATGCAAAAGACTGCAAAAGTCCTCCCTCTCAGCAGAAAAGAAGAGGAAGATTTCAAGCCTCAGTTGCCACTGAAGAGGCTAAACCCCAAGAAGAGCCTCAAAGAAGACAAACCAGGGCTGCCACCAAAAAGCAAGAACAACATAAGGAATATTACCTCATCTCAGCTCTTTCCGGCACTATCACCAAGTCAGAGGAGATTTGGCTGATAGACAGTAGTGCTTCCAGACACATGACAGGCTTCAAACAAAACCTTGCAAACTATCAAAACAAGAAATTCAAGGCAAAGGTTGAACTAGGTGATGATGGCACCTATGACATAAAAGGTTTTGGCTCTACCTCTTTCCGGTTTCTCTCAGGTAATATCTTTCACATTGATGAAATTCTTTATGTACCTGGTCTAAAGAAAAATTTAATCTCTGTTCCAGTTTTAGAAAGTAAAGGTTATTCAGTAGCTTTCTCCAAAGGAAAGGCCCTCTTATGGTCCTCAAATGAAGATTTAAGTACTTCTATAACCATTGGAACTCGTGAGAGTGAACTTTATAAGCTTTCAGGTCAGGTTGTTCAAGCTCTAGTTCATGAGACGATTAATCCCTACGAGCTTTGGCACAGGAGACTTGGACACCTCAATTACAATGCACTTCCAGGTTGCAAAAGATGGTGACATGTATGCCAGTATTTTCTGTTGAGCATAATAGTGTTTGTAAAGGTTGTTCACTTGGTAAGAACATAAAGAAACCCTATCCTCTCAGTAACAGAAAATCAAATGGAATTTTGGATTTAATTCATTCTGACCTTTGTGGACCCATGTCTGCACCCTCTATGAATGGTTGTATTTATTATATCATGTTTATTGATGATTGTTCACGTAAAACTTGGATTTATTTCTTAAAAACTAAAGATGAATCCTTTAGCAGATTTCAAGAATTCAAGAATCTTGTTGAACATCAAACAGGAAGACACATCCGAGTTTTCAGAACAGATAACGTAAAGAATTTGACTCCTTCAAATACGATGAACTCTGTCGAGCCTCTGGAATTAAGAGGGAGCTAACTGTACCATACAACCCTCAGCAGAATGGGGTTGCTGAAAGAAAGAATAGAACTATCTGTAAAGCAGCCAGGGCTATGATGCATGATCAAAACTTGCCTCTATCACTTTGGGCTGAGGCTGCCAGTACTGCAGTGTACATTTAGAATAGATGTCCTCACAAAGCCCTTGAAGTGAAAACTCCTGAAGAAGTTTTCACCGGATGTAAGCCCTCCGTTGATCATTTAAGAATCTTTGGCAGCCCAGTTTATATACATATTCCAAAAGAGAAGAGAACTAAACTAGAGCCCTCTGGTAAGAAAGGAATTTTTGTGGGATACAGTGAGACCTCAAAAGCTTACAGGATTTATATCCCTGGCCAGAAGTTCATTGAAGTAAGCAGAGACGTGACTTTTCATGAAGAAACAACTTTTCATCGGGCCAGAGAACTTCCATGTGATTCAGAGGAGCAGGAAGCTCCACCACTTGATTCTCCTCTTCCAGATGAGTAGAGGGAGGAAACCTCGGAACTGCTAGCAGATCCCTTAAGGGACTCTATTGAGTTTCCATTGGAGATACCTCCTACTAAAAGGAAACCAGCCTGGTGTTAGGAGATATTGAAAGAAGCAAAAAAGCATTCAGCTCCGAAGGGCACCTTCAGAGAAAGCAAGAAACCAGATAAGTACTCCGGTCTCATAGCTCATTTAAATACTGTAATTGATTCGAAACCTTCCATATTTGTTGATGCCTCCAAACATCAAGTATGGAAAGATGCTATGAATGAAGAATATGATTCTATTTTAAAGAATGATGTATGGACCGTAGTTCCTACACCTCATGGTAAATCTGTAGTAACTTCAAAACGGCTTTATAAGATAAAGCATGCAGCAGATGGCAGCATTGAGAAATACAAGGCGAGATTTGTGGCTCGTGGTTTCTCTCAGAAAGAAGGAATTGACTATGACAAGATTTTTGCTCCAGTTGCCAAGTATATTTCAATCAGAATTATTATCTCACTTGCAGCAGTTTTTGGTTGGAAATTTCACCAGATGGACGTTAAGACTGTTTTTCTTAACGGTGAAGTTGAGCAAGAAGTATACATTGAACAACCGGAAGGTTTCGTGATACATGATAAAAGGTCTCATGTATGCAAACTCAAGAAAGCCATGTACAGGTTGAAACAAACTCCGAGAGCTTGGTATGGTAGAATAGACAGTTTTCTACAAAGTCTTGGATTCTCCAAGAGCATAGCAAATCCAAATCTTTATATAAAGATTATTCAAAATCATTCAGTTATCCTAGTCTTATACGTGGATGATTTGTTCCTCACTGGAGAGAAAAGCTTGATAGATCAGACTAAGAGGGAGTTTTTTGAAGAATTTGAAATGAAAGACTTGGGGTTCATGCACTACTTTTTGGGCCTGGAGGTTTGGCAGAAACCAGGAGAGATCTTTCTCTCACAGGGTAAATATGCAGTTGATATACTTCGCAGATTTGGCATGATGGACTGCAAGTCCATGACAACTCCAATGATCTCTAACCTAAAGAAACTACAAGATCAAGTTACAGGTTCAGATCCAGAAGACCCCACTTTATATCGGCAGATCATTGGATCTTTGATGTATCTCGTACATACGAGACCAGACATCTGTTATGCAGTAAATGCTCTTAGCCAGTTCATGTGTGAAGTTTGAACCAAAGCATATACATATGGTTGTTGTAAAACACATTCTGAGATATGTTCGGGGAACTATAGCTTATGGTCTCAGATACACCTCAAGTGGAGGTGTAATGCTCCATGGTTTTACAGATTCAGATTGGATGGGCAGTACAGTGGATCAGAAGAGTACTTCCGGATATTGCTTCAGTTTGGGTTCAACAATGATTTCCCGGTCCAGCAGGAAACAGGGCTTCGTAGCCCAAAGCACTGCAGAAGCAGAATACATTGTTGCTAGTGTTGCTAGCAGAGAAGCAATGTGGCTCCGAAAGCTACTCTCAGACTTGTTCAGTTCAGAACTTGAACCCACAGTCATTCATTGTGACAATCAGCGCTGTATAAAGCTCACTGGGAACCCAGTGTTTCACGACAGATCGAAACACATTGAGATGAGATATCACTATGTCCGGGACATGGTTCAGAAGAACGTTCTCAGCATTCAGTATGTTTCGACAGGAGAACAGACAGCAGATATTTTCACCAAGCCACTGTACCTGACAAAGTTTGTATACTTTCGTGACAAGCTTGGTGTAGCTGAGAGGGAGTGTTAAATTTATAAGCAGCTGCAAGAGCCATTCTCCGAGAGGATGGCTAAGACCCTAGACGAGATCTAGGGCCCCCAGTACACTCCTGGGGTACTTGGTCTGGGACCAAACAGTCAGTGCCATGGCAAAAGGCCCTTGTTAGGGCCCCCAGTATACGACTGGGATTCTTGGTCTAGGACCAAGCAGTAAAGACCCTTGAGAGGGCCCCCAGTATACGACTGGGGTTCTTGGTCTGGGACCAAGCAGTTAAAGCCCCTAGATAAGTCTAGGGCCCCTGGACATGGTCCAAGGTACCCATGCTTGGGGCATGGGTTGATCCTTGGTCTTGGACCTTGGTGGATAAGACCCCAAAAAAGTTCTGGGGCAACTTGATCCTCGATCAAGTATTTTGCTGGTGTATGACCCTCCTTGAAGGAGGACATGACCACATGAGGGATGTATCCCATATGCAATGATGATAAAGTAATAAGGTCACCTTGAAAATGAATGAAAAAGTATTGCCACCTTGTAAACCCTCCTAAACCCTCCCTTACCCTTATTTGTGTTGGTTTGGGGTTTTATGTTGTTTTTGTCTTAAGGGTTAAATAAAGTTTAAATTAAAATGTTAATTATACCATGTTTAAATTATTTAATTTAAACATGATATTTTTAATAATAATTATTTTAATTTTATTTATTTATTACCCTAGCCTAAACTATAAATTAAACCCCCCTTACCCCTCACACCTCACCTTATCTTTGTTATGCTCTTATGCTTCTAGTGTGAGCGGATCTTTCCTCTTTTGCTGCGGCCCTCCTCTCCTTCTGCTGTTGAAAGTTTCTGCTTGTATGGCTGCGGCTCCCTTTTGAGGACAGTGATGTGGTGCGGCTCCTCTTGAGGGCTGATAGGAGCGGCCTCTCTTCTGCTGTGGGGTGCTGGTAGGAGCAGCCTCTCTTCTGTTGTGGTGTGCTGGTAGTTGTGGCCTCCTTTCTGTCTATTGTGTGACCGTAGGTGCAGCCCTCTCCTTGCTGTGTGGGGTGACTGTTGGTGCGGCCCTCCTATTTACTGATGTGGTGTGACTGTAGGTGCGGCCCTCCTATTTGCTGCTGTGGTGTGACTGTGGGTGCGGCCCTCTCTTCTGCTGTGGGGTGACTGCTGTTCTGTTCAGACCGTGCTATCTTTTGAGCCCTTGGCCTTCCTTAAAGCTACCTTTTGTGAGGGTTTTATCCATAGAAGTTCTGTGTGAGGGTTTGAGTGATTCACCTACTGTTTGTGTGAGGGTTTGACTGTGTGAAGTCTTTGTAGCCCTATCCCCTTGGTGGCAAGAAAGTTCATTTATCTCTTGGCAAGAGATCCAACCTATATGGTGGATCTATGAGCTGAGCTTTGTCTAAGCATAATTACAAATGGTTCTGCATCTCTAGTGTTGGCTGTGACTTCTTCAGAGGTAAAACTTCAATGCAAGGTAAGTTACCTATTTTGTCTATCATCATCAGATCTGGATTTTTGCCTTGAGTTCTGTTTTGTTTTGATCTATCTAGATTCATGTTTCAGCATTGAATGATTATCAGATCTGGACTGTATGTTGAGTTTTGGCTCTTACCCTTTTGCTTCTATAGTTTGATTTGCTATTCATGATCAGATTGTATTGAGTTTAGAACTGTAGATCAGTATAAAGTTTTTAGTCCAGCATTATAGATTTGAACTACTGTTTTACTCTTTAACTATATAACCAGACTTCTTAGATCTGTGCACTGTTTAAGTAGTGTAGTTTTATTTCTGAATATTAGATCTAAGTGTTATTCTCACTGAATTTTAAAAGACACTATTGTTCTGCTTTACTGCCCTAATTCTAACAATAGTTACTTCTAGGGCATGGGCTTCGTGAAAAATGAGACAGACTCAAATCTATATTATATCATGATAGGGAGATAACCACTCATTCTCATGTTATATGTGGACGATCAATTTCTAACAAGTTCACAGAGGCTTATTGCAGATTGCAAAAGGGATCTTGCTTCGGAGTTCGATATGAAGGATTTGGGGTTGATGCACTATTTTCTTGGATTGGAGGTGTGGCAGCAACATGGCAAGATTTTTCTAGGACAAGGGAAATACACAGTGGAGATCTTGAAGAGGTTTAGGATGCAAGACGGTCGGTCGATGTCTACACCCATGGTTACTAATTGGAAAAAGACAGATGCTTCCGAGCAGGAGGCAGTGGACCCTACCTTATACAGAGAATTGATAGGCTCTCTCATGTATCTGGTCAATACGAGGCCAGACATTTGTTTTGCTGTGAGTCTGTGACTACTCTCAGTCAGTTCATGGTTGAACCAAGGAGAGCACAGTGGACAGCAGCGAAACATATATTGTGGTACCTATGTGGCACAGTTGAGTATGGTTTGAGGTATGCTCAGGAAGATGGAGTGAAGTTGATGGGCTATACAGATGCAGACTGGGCAGGCAATGCAGTGGACAGGAAAATCACTTCAGGGTGTTGTTTCAGCTCGGTATCGGGGTTGTCTCTTGGTTCAGCAAGAAGCAGAAGTCTGTTGCATTGAGTTCTGCGGAAGCAGAAAATATGGCAGCGAGCATGGCAGCATGTGAAGCCATATGGCTTCGGAAACTGGTAGTAGCATTATTCGGTTGGGAGCTAGCGGGAGATTTAAAAGGAGAAGGGGTTGCTTGAGGAGATACACATTTGTGAAGTCGCAACGAGTGTTTTCAGCTGCAGATCGAAAGTAAGGAAGGATTTGTGGCAGAGTTAAGGGGCCGAGAGGGAGAGAGGAAGGCGGCCAGCATTCATTTCCAGTCAAGCCGTGAGACAGGGCGTGAGAGAGAGGCCAAGTCCCTTTGATCTAGGGCCGTGTGGGCCGTATTTTCTGTAGAAGCTGAGTTAGGGTGTTGGGAGGGCCGGGTTGAGGCTACTGTTGCAGTAGAGAGAGAGAAAGAGACAGCTAGCCTTCCCAACTCAGCCAGAGCCAGATCGTGGGAACTGTGAGTTCCTACAGCACACCCACATCCGCATATTACATGCAGACAGCAGATCTGTAAGGCAGGAGGCCGAGACTCAGATATATATGCTCAGATCCGCTCAGATCCAAGTCAGATTTCTCTGTGGATGAAATTGCCATGTTTGGCATTGATGCAATTATTTTCTGGATTTGCTGAAGCTGATAGTAAAACCCTCGTTTGCTGGTTTTCCCCAGAGTTGCGGTTTCCAGGGTATTTCTAGTGTATGAAAATTGTGTGATTGGTTTCTATATTTTCCGTTGTCCATTGCAAGGTTAAATTGCTAAGTTATATTTCTGTTTTATAGATCAAAATTTAAAATTTGTTGTTGTTCTTGTTCTGGGCATAAAAATCTGTTGTATTCAGAAATTAGCTTGCGGAGCATAAAGAAATTTAACGCCAGCCTGTGTTAAATTCAAAAGTTCTAGCATTGTTTTTCTGTAAATAGATATAGGCATTGCTGAAATTTTCTGAAAAGAAAATCTTGCCATAATATTTGAGTGGCCCTAATGGTTAAGAATATGTGTTTCCTCCTAGGAGGTCACAGGTTCAAATCCAGACGGGGTAGGGTATGTACACCTCCATAGACTTTAGCAGTCAAATCGCTGCACAGAGGGGGTCCCTTGTCCCACAAACAAGGGGGTCTCATACACCAATTTGGTGTCTAGTTCCACTATGACCTTAAAATTAGATTATTATTATTATTATTGAAATTTATAATAATAAGAAATTATTTTGTAGTCGTGATGAAGATTATTTTGCAGAATAATTCCATCTGTTCAATCTAAATTCTAAACCCCTTCCCACAACATGTGCACAACGTCTTCAACAAACTTATGCCTTCAATCCGTCCCGCACAATTACTCAGCAACGTTACAGCTTCCCAACAACCTACAGCACTAGTAATTACTGCCATTGAGGCTGGTATGTGGGCCTACCCACCCAAAGCGTTGGATGACAAATAGAATTTTACTTTGAAAGAAGGGTGTGACCTTATTACCTCCTGCCTGAAAGGACCAACCATTCTAACTTATGAATGGTATGTAAATATGTCATCGCTACTCCTACCTATCTTAGTGATATAAGAAGGGGAGAAAGTCCCTGGCCAGGCTAACAGATAATTAGGGCAGTGGTCCATGGAAGGATTGTGGTCATCAAATTAAAGTATCGATTTTCAATAATATTTCTATACCCCCTGCCAGCCAATTGTCTTTAGAGCTCAATTGCATACATAGTACAAAAACATTCATTTTTCTTGCTGTTGCCGGTTTTACTCTGTTTTTTGTTGACCATGTCAGAACAACCGAAAAACAGCCAAGTCACTCGATGGTTCCGTTGACAAAAGCAGACTTCAAACTAGGGTTGAATACAGTCGATTTTTTTCCATATGGATTTCAAGATGCTAAGTATTCAAAATTTGTTGTCATAAATATACATTTCTCGTTAGGATTTTTGAAACTATTGGGGAAATTATTATAAATTCTTATATTCTTTAAATTGTGCAATTTACTGTTGTTCTTTATGTATCTTTCTTTCTGTACGACTTGAAAGGCCTAACAGTTATAATAATTCTATCCCCCTGCCTTATAAATTCTTATATTCTTTAAATTGTGCAATTTACTGTTGTTATTTATGTATCTATCACATTCATTGTTTTTCTTTCTGTACAACCTGAATGGGCCTAACAGTTATAATAATTCTATCCCCTGCCAACCAATTGTCTTTAGAGCTGCATGCATAGTACAAAACACATTCATTTTTTTTGCTGGTCCCAATTTTCCTCTGTTTTTTGTTGACCATGTTAAAATAATTGAAAAACAGCAGAGTCAGTCAATGGTTCCATTGACCAAATCAGACTTCAAACTAGGGTTGAATGTTGTTGATTTTTTTCCATATGGATATCGAGATTCTAAGCATTCAAATTTTATTGTCGTAAATATACCTTTCTTGTAAGGAATTTTGAAACTATTGGGGAAATTATCATAAATTCTTATATTCTTTAAATTGTGAAATTTACTGTTTTTCCTTATGTATCTAACATATTTACTGTTTTTCTTTCTTTACAGCTTGAGTGGGCCAAATGGTTAAGAACGTGTGTTTCCTTCTTGGAGGTCATAGGTTTGAATTCGGAGGGGGTAGGATATGTACACATCCATAGACGAAGCAGTAAAATCGCTGTGCAGAGGGGGTCTCATGTCCCACAAACAAAAAGATATCGTACGTCAATTTGACATCTGGCTAGGCTATGATCTTAAATTAGAATATTATTATTATTTAATGGATTGACCGCTCTTTTTGGTATTTGTTGTCCATATGTACCATATAAAAGTTGTGACTATGCTTGCATGTGAGAGCTATGATATCACTAGCATAGATCCATCTTAACCCCAGATCTATTAAGCACTGAGAGGGGATCTAAAAAATCATATGCACAGAGCTTTCAATACTCAAGTATATGGGGTTATGATAGATATATGTTAATTTATTTTATTTGTTTATTTTTTTATTCGGCGCTTTTTTCTTGGTTTATGCATGCACGTGACACATGTGATAGATCTTATTTGTTTTTTACATCAGCTCTTTTTCTGGTTTATGTATGCACGTGACACATGCGATACGTCTCTTCCACCCCAGGCTGTAGAGTGCACCTCACTTCTCTTGATGCAATTATTTTTTCCAAGGAAAACCTCGCAGAGAAACCCCTAGGCACTTTCCCGCATTTTGCCAATGGTACTCGATGTAAAGCCATCGGCATGAATTACAGTGCCTGACCCGGTAGAGATATCAAGTGAGGCAGCCAAGCTGGGGGATCGACCCTGAGACCTCCTGCAAGCAGCTCAAAGCACTCTCAAGCTAGCCCACTTGAATAACTCGCTCAATGCAATTATGAGAACATTATTTCAAATTTGCTTAATAAAACAATCAATCAATCAGATTCAAAAGAATTCAAGAAATAGAAGCATGGAAATTGAAAGAGATTTAAATTGCAAAAAAGGCCAAAAAGAGGGCCTCCATGACCACACAAAGAGGAGAAAAAATAATAGAACAGTTGTCCATAAAAACATAAACTACCATTTAGCTCAAGCGGTTAGCTCAACTGGTTGTGGCCAATGTTGATGGTCATTTTGCTAGTTCTGTGCCAGCAGGTGTCCAGTTCAAACCCCTCTGGGTTAGGTGCACTAATCAACACCCGACGGGTTTACCAGGGATGCCTTTCACAAATGTGGGGAAGCATCCCTTGAGTTTCCCATAAAGTTTTCCTTGGAAAAGAAAAAAACATAATCTACCAATTAGATGGAAAAAGAAAAAAACACAATCTAGCAATTAGATGTAAAGCCAAATAAAAGAAAATTCAGAATTACACCACGTCCCAATAAATGAAAATTCAGAATTGCACTACCCATACAAATGAAAAATTCAGATTTAGATTGAGATTGAGATTAAAAGTATAACTGCATGGTCAGTTGGTAAAGGTTTGCTCAGGTAAAGGTACACAGTTCAAATCTCTCTTCGCGTTAAAGTGGATGATGTACTGTGTTATTATGAAGTTGGGGTTCATAGCTCCTAGCGAATTAAGCAAAAGCATACTTATCGAAGAAAAAAGAGAGGCTATAAAAGTGTGAGTAAGTGATGGCACCTGTTGCTGTGGTGAGTGTGGCTGGTCAGCTCTGCGAATGAGCTTGTGCTGGCTGACAAGGTATCGGTAGAGATGCTGCCGAGGCATGGTGGTGATTTCTCTAGAGAGATTGTGCTTGTTGCGATGAAGCCAATCTTCGATCTCATTGTGCATCACATTCCTCCGCCTGGGCAATGTCATCAACCATGCACGAGCTGCTTCCCACCCATCCTCCTTGTTGTTGTTACTATTGATAATTTTGCTTTCTACTTCAGAAGCAGAATGAACCACCACGGCCATGCATTCCCCATCCCCGTCATTATTATTATCAGCGCCACCATCTCCTGGATCTGCAAGAGGGCATGGAGCCTCAATGGCGGAGTCGTCCGGGGCCTGTACATCCTTCTCCTCTTCGCCTAACATCATCATATGTTATGGTGGGACTATAATTTCAAACCCAACAAAAATTGAAAATCTCTGTGACAACCTTGATCCCCTCGATATCAAAAAGCTTGTGGGTGGTGTTTTTCAAGAGGGGATTTCACACCAAATTAGAAGCTCACGATCCCCAAACACCCAGGATTAGTTTCAAAGCAATTTAGAAGCTTATACTTGAATGCCCACATGGATTTCGGATGAAATTGGAACAATGAAGGTAATATAAAAAAAATACCCGCATCAATTTTCAGACGATGCCTTTGCGGGTTATCCACGTGGTAAGTCCATGTGCAGTTTAAGGACCATGGGACAAGGCAACTTCGGACCTTCTATGTGCACATTGAACCGTAGGGGCAGGGTTTTGAATCCACATTGGAAAGCGTTTAAATTGGAGCAATTGCCATCATGATGATTTGGGTTTAAATTTTATTGGTGTAATTTTTATATTAGGTATTTGTATTAATAATTGAAAGGAAAAATTATTTTAAAAAATTAATAATAATTATGTAGTAAAAAAATAATTTATATGATAGTTTTTATATTAATAAGTCTAAATTTTTTAGATGATTTTAATATCTCTTAAGTATAGTTTATAGTGACATAAAGTTTAAGGTTCAAACTTAATAAACATGTTGTATTAGATTTTTAGATAATAAATTGTGTATGGAGTTTTTGAAAGGTTTAAAATTTTTAGTGGATATTCCATCCATCATGAAGAACTGTTGAAACAATGAAATATTTGGGAAAAGTTCTAAGGTAAAAAGTTATGTAAATGTTAAATTTATTTATTAAGAACGTTAGGAGAAGAGAATAAAAATTAGTAATTATAAAATTTATTTTTTTAGTATTACCAAAAATTGTATTTACCAATTAAGATTTAACAAAGAAAAGAATGATGACATGCTTAAATTGATGATACTAGAAGTATGTAAAAGAAAGATGATTAATTATTAATAAATAATTAGATGCTAAGAAAAAGATAAAGAAGACATTAAGAATTGGAAACCCTAAGAATAATTTAAAATTATAGCCTTGCTTAAATAAAAAGGTATGATGAAAAGATTAAATTAATGGTATTAAAAGTATATAAGCAATAATGAATTAAAATAATTAATAATTATAGGTAAGTTAATGATGATGCAATTAAGGTGAAAAAATGATTTAAAACTCTAATAATTATAGGTAAGTTAATGATGATGCGATTAAGGTGAAAAAATGATTGAAAACTCTAATTAACTAGCATGTTTCTTATATTGATGGTGTTACTCAATTCAATGCAAAGATAATGTTAATGGGAGTCCCCATACTAATGTGGTCTTTGTATATAAGCATGAGTATAAAGCTTAGGTGACTTTGAAGAAATGAATACCCCTTAGTTATAATTTCATAGTTAAAGGCCTTCGAGATATAAAACCCAAGGCTTGAACCTAATTCAAGCAGGTTGCTTCTTGCATTTATGTAGTTAGTCAAATTCCTCCAAAGTGTGAAGTTATGTTAATGTGATAAACTCGAGTTTTGTGTTATTGTAAAGGTGATTATTTTGTAATGATGCTTCCTTATTATGAAATAGTGACAAGAATCGACCCCCTATCAAGAGGTGGGACATGCTTCACACTAAACAACTACCTAAACTAACTTAGTGAGCCATTAGGTTGTTTAGTAGACCCTATGTGAATTATGCATCAACCACTTCGAGCAAGGATTAATCAAACCCAAGCGAGGACTATAGTAATGCCATGATTCGTTAACTTGAGTCGCCTCGCATTGCTTATGCAAAGGTGATATTAATTGTGATCCCCATTTTAGTGTAGTCTTTACATATAATGTTAAGTGCAAAACCTCAATGACTTTAACAAAATAAACACCCCACAGTTATAGCTTCATAGGCAAAGGTCTTTATGGTATAAAGCTCAAGGCTCAAACCTAACTTACCAAGCATGATCCCTAAGCTTATTACACCAAGAGAACTAAGGTGCATTCTATGACTTAGTATGGGTGAGATATGTAACATAACACAACACTAATAAATTAAAATGAAAGAAAAGTTGAGGTCCATAAGCTAAAATTTTAAAAAATTTAAAAATACCATAATAATAAATAAATAATATATTAATAAAATAAACCAACATAGATTCATCTTAACCCTTGATCATCTAAGCACAAAGAGATTTGAGGCTTAGTTTATTTGGTATCCCTTTGAATGATTAATATATCTAGGGTTAAGATGGATCTACATTTGTGTACTTGGTTGAACCTTTCCAAAATGTGAGGTGTTGTTAATGTAATAAAAACCATTTCCATGCTAATGAAGAGATGGTGTTGGTGGTGGTTCTCATACTATTGTAATATTTGTAGATAAGGCTAGGTGCAAGTCCTAGGTGACTTTTTTTTACAATAAAGCTTTGTTCGGTATTTAATAAAACATAATGTAGATTGTTTCAATACAAAAAAGGGTGGGTCGCACAAGCAACAACCATGAGCACTATTAAAAAAACTAATAAGGCAAAGTAACTAAGTTTGGGGAACCATGAGGCATGCAACTTAAAACATAAACACTAAACAACAATGTCCGCTATTAGTGGGTGCTCGTTATGGTCACCCAATGCAAGGCTCCATCTAGTGGCCAAGGGAGGCCCATGAGAGGGTTGCTCCCATCCATCATTTGTAGGTTTGGGTGGGCTTCAATTCCTTTGAAATAGCAAGGGCCAAGGTTGAAAATAATTTGTCATTGTTGGTTAAGGTGGGAGGCAAGTGTTTCCCTCCATCCTCTCCCAAACATGTTTGCCTACTGTTAAGAACCAAACATCAATATAGCATAGAAAAACCTCAGGAAAAGTACTCAACGCCTTGAAAAATAGATAATTTCATATAATAAGCCTCTTCGAGGGGGCAACCTCCTTTTACCCCACTTAAATGTTCAAGTACAAGATGA
>ML779917.1:451055-521674 GCA_009831015.1 Picea engelmannii | reverse complement strand
TGCTACTGCTGACAAGACAAATCTGACGAAGAAGAAGAAATGATGGGCCCTCCAGGGCCATGCTCAAGTCAATCCCGCTCTCGGTACTCCATGTCTAGGACATGTGGGCCTCGAGACATAATCTCCTAGTTATCCCTAGATATTGGGGATAACAGGCACAACATTTCACTCCAAGGATTTGAACCTGGGTGGGGAGGGTAACAATCATTCCTCCCAGCCACCCAAGCTAGATCCAATGGACTCTATCGACCAGATGCTCATATAACTATATGCTTATTTTAAATAGTTTTAGGGCCATAAACCAAGGTTATGCATCTGAAGTCTTTCCTTCATGCAACACAAGAGTGGACCATCGTAAAAAATGATTGTTGAAAGACAATCAAGTTCAAGGAGAGATACCTTCCAAATACTTTGAAACCTAAAGTTTCTAGGTACCTTCACTTATGTAGAGGTGACTAACCTAGTTGAAAAAAAATACCTCGCTAAGATTTTTTTCCTAATAGGTCTTTGTTGAGTACACAACACACCCTAAATTCTAAACTTTTGGGTACCACCTTTTCTTTGATTTTTGTAAGAAGATTTCGTATGTTTTTAGTTCATTGATTTCTATGCATCTCATATAGGTTAGCAAGAAAACCTAAATCCAAAAAGTAAACCAAGTTTTGAATGATAAAAATGATATCAACAAAGTATAGAAAACTCTAAAAAATAATAGACATACCATTTTGTAGGTTGTCGATGCAAAATAAAGCATTTTGGAGAATGTCAACGGATACACGTTTTTGTGAAAGTTTTGATGAAGAAAAGGGAACTTTTTTGAAGATCGTCGAAAAGGGGTCAAAAATATTTTTAGAACTTGCCTAAAACACTTTTCTTGAAATCATTGATAGAAAGACGTTTTTTCACGAGCATCGAAGGGTCCGATAAAACAAATTTCCTGAGCATCGAAAAGATTACTAAGTTCATGAGAAATCGTCGAAAAACATAAACAATTTTTTCCAAGTAGCTAAAAATATGGAGTACTTTTATGGAGATTGTCGAGACGTGTTTTACAGAAGGCACTAATAGAAAAGGGAGGTTTTTTCTGAATACATCAAAACACATTTTTTGGAAAGTGTTGAAAATAAGTTTTTCCCAAAACATCTATGGAAAGAGTTTTTCAGAAAACATCGATATGTCGAATGGATGTTTTTGGGATAGTGCCAAAAGTGGGGTTGAGAGGTTTTCTAGAGAGATCTAATACGAGGTTTTTTGAAACCTCCGATAGAGTTGTTTTTTTAGAAACTCACTCATAGAACATTTTTGTGAAAATCCCAATAAGTGAATCTCAACAACTACAAGTAACAATGAGTTTTGGGGAGATCATCGATAGAGAGATAGGGAGGTTTTTTAGAAAACATCGATAGGTCACATTACCAATTTTGGGAATATACCGAAACCATGACCACACACATTTTTAGCCAATCGGTTTTTGCATTGACATGTTTTTTGAGGAGTTCATTAGATTTCAAAGGAAAAAGGGACATTTTTGAAACTCTCCAAAACGCCAAAACTAAATTTTTGGGCACTCCCTGAAGAATAGAAACCACCATTCGGATTTTGGCAGTGATTGTGTCCCATCAGCATTCAATTATAGTATCCAAGCAGATCTCACTCGATTTAATAGGATCATATCATCGTGTCTCTTGGATTTGATCCCTTAGCCATTAAATTCAAACAACGTCGATTGAATTATTCATTCTTTTCTTGATTTTGAACAAGGGCTCTAAAATTTATTGCTTTTCATAATTGTTTCCATCATTGAAGAATCAACAAGCAGAATTGAAATCATTGTGCAAGAGTGTTGCATGAAGTAGCTTTGGTGCAAGAGCAGTTGGGTTATTATTCAAGGGTAATTGTTAGTTGTTTGTTGCAGGCAATCTGAGCAGGTAAGTAATCCAAATGAATAGACATGTCCAATTTCAGGAATCACGAGGAACAACTAGTTTTTGAAAATATGATAGTGTCATTGTTTTGCTAATTAGCAAAATGGTGTTCTTTATGTACCAATCATTAAAGGGAATTGTTAGTTTTTAGTTTTCAAAATAATTGTTTGTCATTTGATTAATTTAACTGAGATATTTTTCTTCTGAAAAACAGAAACAGACATTGTTGTTATGTGTGTGGATTTGCATAAAATATACCTCTGAGAAGAACTCATGTTTCATAGATCATGAAAACAATGAAAGGTAAAAGAAGGAAACAAGGGAGAGTTCACTCGAGCCCCCAATCATGATCGAGGATCTATTGGAGGATGTTCTCTTGGTAATTTGGATGTTCGTAATAGAAGAAACTTCATTACGACCAATGTATAAATACATCGATCCAAGCACTGGAATGCAAGTTTTGTTGCCTAATTGGAATTAGTTATATCATAAGTTATATAAAGAGGAATACCAAGAGGTTGTACCCCATAACGGTCCTACTATAAGGGAAATATATGACAAAGTATTTATGAATATCAAGAAACCCCGCTTACATGTTATTACAACCAGAGAACTTATTTTTCCCTATGCAGAAACAATTGAGTGGATCATTAATCATACCGATTCCAAGAATTGTATAATTAATGATGATAAGGGTAATTTTGTGGGGGTTTTCTTACCTTCGAAAGTAGACAAATATTACAAATTTCCACTAGCATAAGTGTTAATGAACAATACCTTTGTAACAAGCTTCTATAATCAACAATATTTAGGGAAAATAATGACTAATCAATGGAAGGAAGATAAGAAGTTCTTCCATGGGACTTATGGATGGTACAACATTATAGAGTTAAGAGAAGCATGCATATATCTCATGGTTCTATTGTGTTTATTGTATGGAGAAAAGGATTGTTCCCATTTTACTGATGCATGGATCCCACTAGCCTATGTAGTGGCCACCACAGGAAACTATTTCAATTGGGTTGCCATCTTATCCAACTAGATGAGTTCTAATATTGAAAAGGCCCATCATGTAGTTGAGAAGCCAGGTGTCGTGCCTTCTTTCTATATGACTTTTTCTCTATCGGATGTGATATGCACTAGGAATGTTTTCTCATGGCTAAATCTCAATTGGCATGTTTTAGAAGCTCCAGTCCATGTGTATTTCCAAATGTTGTGAGAGAATAAGTATAAAAAATCTTAAAACTCCTATATGATTCTTTCTTGGCAAGGTTGTATTTCATTATTTTTTGTAGAGAATTCCCAAGATTGGTTGATCAAGCTAAGGAGATTATTTCATATATTGGTAAATTATTTAGAAGAAGACCACGCATACATCAAGATTTATGGGGAAACTACTTCCCCTCACCCATTGCCCAAGCATGTTCCGGAAAAAAACTGATTATGGGGGAGGTACGTTATCAAACCATCCTTCAAGGTTTCAATGCATCTCTAGTAAAGGAAAGGATTTTTATCCATTGTGGTTTCACGATGAGACGAACAAAGTTCGCTCACACAAGAATTATCCAAAATACTTGGAATATAACAAAATAATCCATGTAAGAATAAATGTATAAAATATGAATAGAGAAGAGAAGATAAGATGATATACAATTGAGAATGAGGGCTGGTTTATATACCCATGCAGGGGTGCCCTTAACCAATAGTCATGTCCTTTGAGACATGTTCTTTCATTATTAATAATAATTATTTATTAATTAATTATTATGTTATGAATATCTATTTATATGTATATTTATTAATTAATTATTATGTTATGAATATCTATTTATATGTATATTTATGTTCATAACACACGATAAGTCGATACTCCATCAAAGATATAAGGCAAGAAGCGTTTAACCATTTGGAATATAGGTTCCATACTAGAAGACTTAAAAGGCATGATCCCAAAGGATTAGTTTTACAACATGTTGAACAAATGTCCTACAATTGGCCATATAGTCATAAGAGATGGGAGGAGGAAGCCTTAATTGAAAATTCCCAAAGATAGAATGAGGCATTGGAGAGAAGAAGTAGCCCTCGTATAACGGTGTTCAAAATTTTATCCCTAGATGAACATTACCACGGTGTAGTTGCCAATAGAGTAGTTGAAGAAGCAAGAAGAAAGGAGGAAATCATTATGAGGGAAGAAGAATAACAAAAAGGCCATTCAAGAGGAAAAAGATAGATTACATCAAGAGAAAGAAGTTCAATGCAAAAAAGAGGAAGAATTGTGGAAGAAACGAGAAGAAGATGTTGCTTAGGAAGAAATAGAAAACAAAAGAAAAGCCGTTGAAGTTAAGTGGAGAAGGAGAGATTTGTAGGAGCGGCGTGATAAAAAAATATAAGAAAAATGTTAGAGGGAAGAAGAAAAAAATCAAGTTGTCAAGGAAAAAGGCAACAACAAGAAAAGGAGAATAAAAGGATCCAATATGAGCTATTGTAGAAAGAAATGGTCAACAAGTAAGCATTGGATCAACAATAGCGATCCTAGCATGTAGGCACTCCTACAAATGTTATTAATTTAACTAAAGAAGAGGAAGATGTACCCAAAGCAAACACTTGAATTGAGAAGGAAGATGTTGATAAGATGAAAGATCAAGTAGTAGGTAAAGATGATCAAGAGGCACAGGTAGATGATCAAGGTAAAAAATAACCAGAAGAGACACATGTAGTAGATCAAGGTAAAAATCATGAAGAAGCTCGGGTAATTGATAAAAGAAAGGAACAAAAAATGGAATACTTTCACACTCCATAAAGTTTGGAAAATATTTTTTCATGGGGTGATCAACCTATGTCTGAGCCTATAGATGAAGTTCCTAACTTATAATCCATTTCCTATGATCGACGTCAACAATCCATTATGAAGAGAACACGGAGGAAGTGAAAAATAAATGTTGGCATTGTTATGATATGCACTTCTGATGAACTCATGTTGGACACAAAAAAGGAAAAGGTGAGTGAATTGTTATACATTGGAGTAGCTATGTTTCGGGATACTATTGAAAAATCCAGGGCTAATAAACACGAGATCAAAGGTATGATAAAGGAACATGAATTCCCAAGGAATCAAGTGCATTATTACAAAGAATCATGAGATGTTCTTACCCCCTTTGTGGAATATATTTTAAACATAGATGAGGAGCATGAGCAAGTCAAAAGAATTTTTTTGGTCAAGGTTACAAAAATCTGAGAAGAAACCTTGCAATTATTGATAGTATACAAAGAAGTTCTAAGGTGGAATGAAAAGTAGGGAACAATGCAACATCATATTGAATATATAGAAGAAATTTAGAAGGGTTGTGGCGAAGAAGACGATGATATCAGGATTTTGGCAGAGGATGAAGTGGCTAGGATAAAAGAAGCAGTACAGTATTGGGAGCAACTGACCACACCATCTCAAAGACAAGTGAATGAAGAATGGGCAACTTGCTCTACATTATAGGGTTCTATAAATAAATTTGTGGTGGAGAATAGTTTTCCTAGTTTCAACCAACCAAAAAGATTTCGACCAGTGGATGAAATACTCATTTAATTCAAGAGGATTGTTGATAAATGGGAAGCAAACATTAGAACAATCACTTCAATAACTTGTGGCCACATGCGGAAGTATCTAGTTGGAGAAGTCAAGATGGTTGCAAGGTTGGAATCGTTATTTCCAGAAATAGAAAGATACACTTAGTGATTCAAAGAAGAAAGAAAGAAATTAAGGTTCCCCATGGATCAACATGTTTTCCCATGCATTTGATTGTGTGAAGAGTTGTTCGAGAAATGGGTCCAGTATGATGTTGAGTATACAACCATCCAAACTCCTAGTCCATCGACATATTGATAACATGCAAGGCATGGTAATTCATGAGAGGTATAGTCAATATAAATAAGATGGAAGCGATAAGTTGAATACAAGCTCCATGTAGTGATCCACGAGAGAGTAGTGTTAATGTCTACACCAACAAAATTGAATATATGTATTCATTTGAGAGCATAATGGTAAAAACAATTTTATTGTTAACTTGATTTGTATTGGAAGGAATTTATAATTATATATTTTGCAGAGATCTATTTTTGTTATTCAAGATCAAGTTTAAATCCATTTTATCACAGAGAAAATCTATGGATCAATCTATTGGTGGAGTAGTTGCACTCACAAATATATCAAGGACCCCTTGATATTGAAAAGTTTGATATATTGCTTAAATAGTGGGATTTGCATGAGATCGATTCTAATTTGGGTGAGATCTAAACATGAATGTGTAAAATCCATCTTCCAAAGCAATCATGGACTCGGAATGAGTAGAAACAACGTGTTGTATTGATATTTGGAGAGTGTGGGAAACCTATTGTTATTCAGGGTCAGATTTACAAATGTTTTGAGATCCATACTATCTTAATGGTGAATGCTGCAGGTCCATTTTTTTGGTTAGATGCAATGTGAGAATTCACCCATCAAGACCAATGTGGGAGCCTTGAAGCAATCTTCAAAATTTCCAAGTGATCTACGGTATTGAATGTGCTTTCTACAATGTGCCTCTAATTCGTATAATCAACCTACATCTATTTGTTTGCTTGTAGTATATGTGGCTCCTCTCACACATGAAATTGCACAAATCAATGGTCGTGGTAGAGAATTCTTGAAGATCGATCATCCTTCATTTAATATGAATGAGACCTCCATTGTACAATCCCACAGGGTGTTGTTATCTTGATATCCTTCCTACATTGAGCATCAGGGTGTTGTTATGATTAGATCATATGAATCTAAGAATCATATGGTACCTCAATGTTGATCAAGACTCCAACAAAGGACTGATCAAGAATTCCAAGGGCAAGTGGATTCAGCCTAAGAGAATTAGAATCACTAAAGACTCCCATACAGATCATTGGAGCACAACCAAACAACAAATAGATATTTGAAGAGCAATGGATCTAAGACTCGGCTCCAAGAAGTGTTTTCCGTCTTTGATGGCTAAATTGCCTTGTGACGAACAATTTACTTGTCAAATTCTAGCCTTGTTTGGGATGTGCACTCACAACAAAAACACCTGTTACAAAGGAGGTATACAAAATTTATTTTATTGGCTTATTACCACCTTTCTTCATATTCAAAAGTGTCATCTCCATACTTAAAAATTGAATTGAGGCCTTTGTGGTTGGGTTCCATGGCTTGAGTTTCACTTTAAGGACATTTGCAAAACTTATAGTTCTCACAATCAGATCCCGTATATTTGAATGTGAATGCTTGCATAATTGATCATATCATAGTGCAGTTTTTTAATCTCTAAAATCTTGTGAAGGCATGTAATTAGTAAAGATGTTACTTCACATTCACCATGCATATGAAGATCATTGAGGTTTTTTTTTGTATCTATTGAATTTTTACTCAAAAGTTGGAATGAAAGTATTTGGAGACTTTTGGATGTATATCCAAAATTTGTAAAAGAGGAAAGAAGTCTAATGCTTTTATCTTATCATTGAAAAAGAGAATTTGTCCTCATTGAAAAAGAGAACAAAATATCAATGGAGAGCTTCATGTACCAAATATTTTAATAAAAATATTATTTTGTGAGGGCGAATGTTCCTAAACTTGTCTTGAAGTTTTAGTAAGGGGGTCTAAGGAACATTGTGCACTTGTGTGTGATTGTATATGTTTTTGGATACTTGATGGTGTTTTGTGTTTAGTTTTACACTCATATTTGACACAATGCTCATGTGCTCGTGAAGTGCAATGGTGATTGCAACAATTAAGTGTATTGAAGTCTTCTAAAACTTCCCATCTTTATAAATTGGTAAAAGGTTATGTGTCTTTCAAATATTTGACACTAAGTGGTGAATTGTACATCCATCAAGAGTAACCTTTATTGTATTCATGATTTAAATGATAAATCATTGAATTTGAGCATTGAATTGTACAAAGGGTAAAGTTGCAAAATCCTTTCAAAGTCAAGTGTGAAAATTATCATCATGACCTGTCTAGAATTTGAATAAGGAGGTCAAGAGAGTCATCAAAAAGTCATTGTAATCACACTTTAGGGTGCATGATTGGTAGTATCTGACACCCTAAGGTGACATAAAATCAAGTGAGTATGATATAAAAGCAATGATTGCAAGTGAGTGAGGACAAGCAAGTGTGACGAGTGAGCGTGAGCAAAATAACAAATGGGTAAATCAAGAAAGCGTTTACAAAATGCCTCTCAAGAAATCAAAGAATCACAAGACTACATGCATGAATTGTATAATTGGCTTATTGATCCTAGGAATCAAATTAATATGAAGGATCAATTGATTGAAGCAATCAAGCTTAAATTAATTCAAAAGCATAAACAAATTGATGGCATGGTTGATGAAACAGATTAGCAAATGACCTCATACAAAAGGTTGATGCAATTTGTGATACAAAAGATCTAATACAAAAGGCTAATGCAACTTGTGATACATATGAGCTCATAAAAAAGTTGATGCAACTTGTGACACAAAATAATTAATACAAACGGTCGATTCTACTCATGATACACATGACCTAATGGTGGATACAAAAGAAACACAAGAGATGAATGATGATTCCTTAACTAATCACGAGATGAAATCATACAATGGACCAATGAAGAAAAATATTGTTGAATATGAGTCACAAGAAGGAGCATAGAATGAAAGCAACATTAACATCAAATGTGAATTTCAAGATACAAAAGAAGAACATCAAGAATTACGAAATGATATTTACAAGATGTTTGTTAGACCTTGGGAAAAATTGTTATTCAACAAAAATCGACATGGATTAGGTTATGAGAAAGGCAACGAGTTTCAGATCCCAGATTACTCCAAACTGGTTGAGTTTGTGAGTGCAGGATTTCTTGAAGAAGTTTAGAATTTTGATAATAAGTGCCAACATTGTGATAGAGTTGGTCACTTGGAGACACAATGTTTTGATCTCCATCCTTGTTGTCATCATGGGAAGACAAATCATCTCTTTGAAAAATGTCGAAAGAAGAAGAAAGTTAAGCGAACAATTCATTATGGTTGGATAAGATCTTGGAAATGGAACCAACAGGTAAAGAAGCTACACAAGTCTTACATCTAGTCCATACACAAGTAAAAACACATTTGCATGGAGAAATGAGAAAAGAAAAAATCTTTCAAACAACTATTCTAGATGATGTTGGGCATGAACCGGGTCCAATTCTACATGTTTTTTGAAATTAAAACATGAATCCAAAGATGGTTCTCTTTACATCTCAAGGGGGGGAGTACATTGATAAAACAACAACATACTCTCGAACACCTTTAGGGGGGTATATTACAAAAATAGTTAGTGGTTAACCAAAACCAGCACATACATTGATGTAATTGGTTAGTGGTCAACCAAAAACAAACCCATCAGATATCATTAGAGAACAAAAGAATCCAAAAGCTCAATCTTGGATCCCTTCAACAACCTCTCACTTTGCACTTGACAGGGGGGGATATCAAATGTCAATGATGATATTAAGGCTTCAAGTTTCGAACTGTTATTGGTAGTTTTTCAGGCATATCTTCATCGAAGCTCAACTTAGACATTTCAGATTGAAGACTGAAGATGATACCAGTTATTGTTTCCTTACTGGTACAATTATTCAAACTTGAGATTGAGTCGNGGGAATTAGACTGTGAGTCCCTAGACAATCACAAAGTCCAAGACCACCTACTATGAATTATAATTATTTTCTATTGATGAGGTGTTGTCATGATCCATTGATGAGTTGTCAGTGAGATCTAGATCTAAAAGTGGTCAAATGCATGTATTATAAATTGATATAATGAGATTAATACATGTGCAGATAATGACTTAAAGCCTTTTCCGCTAGTTCTTGTGTTGATGTGCTTGTGCTCTATTCGTTAACAGGGCATAAGCCTTTTCAAAGCTATCTCACAACCTAAACCAAATGTCCTAAACAACCTTTACAAAATAAATACACATTAATTGCAACTTCATAATCAAATATTTTAATGTTATAAAGTTGAGCATTCAAACATAACTTTATGCTTAATAAACGTTCATATTTCCACTTTGACTAAAAAATCTACATTAATCACATTTTAGATATATGCATTTACAATCTTCGTAGACCCACCTTATACATGTGTTTTGCATTTTGAGGAGGATCTTTGTTGCCTTCTTTTTTTAAACTGAAGGTGACAAAACCTATCATAACTTAATTGTCAACCAACAAAGAGGAAAACCATCATCGGTTGCTACCCATAAATGTGGGCCAACTCATCGCCTTTTTTCAAAGAGAACCATGCCACTTGAAATAACCATTGGTGGTCCATAAGGGGGTAGACTTTCATGCCTATGAGATACCTCTAGGTCTTCGGCCATGAACATGTTTCCTCCCATCTAAGGAAGACAAGCTCTTAGCCAATTAAAAATAGTTTTAGGTCTTGCTCCAAGACCAGAAGGCAGTTTCAACCTATATAGTATTTGCAAGAAAGCTAGTATACCTTGTGGTCATCATTGAGGCTACCACCGATGAGGTCATGTGTTTTTTAGTAGTACCTAGCTCTAGTCTCATACATGAAACCAAATACAACCCAGGATTACAGTGTTTTGTTATTCAATGATATGATATTTTTGAAACTAAAATATTTTATTTTTAATATACTAAACTATTTTCGTTTATTAAAAGTTATTTTAAAGTAAATTCTCGTGTAATAAATGTCATAAATGCTTTAGTATTGTGCATCGTTTAGGATTATCCCATGGTCGGTTAAGCTTCTCATCATTTTTGGGTGGAGGTGTAATGTTTGAATTCACTCTAGTCCAACTTCTATCAAGTTATGTTGGTTGACTCGTGTTAATGTGGAGTTGAGGGTAATAACTTCCCTTTAAAAAATCATAATTTAATATAAAGATAAAGTATTAGTATACTAATGAGATTTATATTTTGTGTTTTAATGGTTGGATATATTTATGTTGTTTGCCCCAACCTCTCATCTTAGACACAATTGGGCATGTTAGTCTCTGTAGATAGATGGATCCTTCTTTTCTTTGGGAAGGTTATGTTTAGGGAATCATTTTCCCTTTATGGGTCCATAGATGGGCCCTGTGAGAGTCTTCTTCAAAGAGAAGTTGTTGAATTTCAAACTCTCTTATCAATCCTTTTGAATCAACAAATATACTTTAATGTCGATCTTAAAGCTTAATCCTTGTTTGTTTAAAAAGAAGGATTATCATCTTCTCACTAATTGGTTGATTCACAAATTTAATAGTGTTTGATTGAAGCTTAATAAGCTCTCAGCTTGTATATCTAAGGTTTGGGACTATTTCTTAAAAGGTATTGTAGTTATTCACTCATACCTTGCGGGGTTTTTTCCATTCTAGAATTTAACTCTTCGATAAACAAATAATTAAATCTTTGTGACGAATCTTGTTTTAGTGTTAAGGTTGGCCTTTTATGAGGCCTCGACAACCCAACTTTAACCCTTACACTAAAAAGCTCAATTTGGTTCCTATCAAGATGAGAATGCGTAGCCTATGAATAGAATATTGGAACTCCCTTGTTGCCATAGAAAAATATCTCCATAAGTTTATTGCTTTAGTGGTTGAGTATGTGGATGTTTTGGCATTTATCTATGCTCAAAGCTACATTAAAGCTAGCTTGGGAAAGGTCTCCTTCAATAGATCATTCTTGAATGTAGTAGGTGTTCTATCACTTTTCATTGTAGGGATTGCTTTGACCATGAGCACTTGGTTGCCTATTTTCCAAAAAACAACACTTGAATCGTCGTTCATACAACAAAACATAAATTCCACAAACCTACCTAGTGAAAAGACTCTAACTTAAAACATCATTAACTTTAGCCTAACCCAAAAAAAACCTCTCACAAATATTTTGAATTTAGATTAGAGATTATCCCTATTCTTCACTAACGAGAATGGGCGATGTGGGAAACAAGAACCTTGTGAATAGAAATGTGTTCCCTCACACGTGGGATGTGGGAAACATGTCCGCTTGGACAATATTAAGAAGAATTGTTTTTTTTCAAATTACTTTCTCTTCAAAGAAGAATCTTCCTCTCCATACATTGAGTTGTTAGCTCGAATTAGTTAAGTTGGATTGTCATCAATAGTGAAAGCTAAGGAATCGATATTGGGTAAATATCTTTATTTTAGTGATTTGGTTTTCATCTTTAGCTTACTCTCCTTACAAAGTATAATAGGGGTATTAACACTATCAATCATTTCACCACTTTTGAAAAGAAAAGGTTTTCTTTTGTTTTTAAAAAGGCAGTGATATAACAATGATATGTAATTGAGTATTCCATACGAGAAGGGTTGTTTGGGGTAATCACTATTTACGAGGGTTATGAATTTCTAAGATTTGTTTTTAAAATGTTTTGAACTATTAAATTGATCAAAATTGGTATAAAAATAGTTTTAAAAAGTGTTAAAATGAGATTGAACTTTAAAAAGTGTTAAAATGAGATATAAAAGTGATTAGAATCTGGATCAGGGGTCAAAATTTTGCTCAAAAATCAAAGTTCTCGGAATTGCCTCAAAACGAACGGGTGCGTAGCCCTCGTTGTCACGAACCTAATGCAACTAGAACAGGTTCAAATAGACATCGGATGAGTGAGATATCACGATCTGTTCAATTTGCCAAACAGGCAAAAACAATTGCTGACTGTACAGTCCATACAGCGGACATGGCAGAGGCCGTACAACTGACGTGGCATGACTGTATGCTGAGGTGATAGTTGATGACATGGAAATCGGTTATTGGCAAATGTGGACGAATCATGTTTCGACACGTGGCATCATTGTAGCAAATAGTTTGGTGCCACGTGGCACCTTTGTATATGGTGTAGTTCAAAATTTATATGGAATCCATGGGATTCGAACCCCAGACCTCCACCTCAATCCAAAGTTTTGGCAAGACCAAACAACCAACGTGCCACGCACATGTTTCTTACTATATAACATTGCGATTTAAATTTAAATGTGTGCTAGGGTGTCATTTAAAAGAATTGTGGTGTCTGTGGGATTCGATCCCTGGACCTCCACACACGGTTCTAAGTTTTGGCAAGGGCAGGGTTGCCAACGCGCCCACGCAATAGTTCTTAATAAGCATGTGTGTTAATAACTATTTAAATATGCGTTATGGTAAGGTTTTGTGCGGGGTTCGGGCTGGGGCTTAGCCCCAACCCCGTTTATATGTGTGCCCCTGGTTTCTATATGCGCCATGTGATCACCATATAAAATGCGCGCGGGGTTTATTTTTCAAACAGTTATAATACCAAATGCGCCTGCCACTTGTCACACTTGCATGCGTCCGTGGAAATGAGCCCTTTTGATGCGCGGGAGACGTGGCCACATGGCCCCATGCGCCCAACATCTCCAGGATTTGGGGGCTTAATTTCGTTAACTGTCCTACAGTTTGTGCGGTTTTTTGGTTATGCGCCCGGTGCTAGGTTTTAGCATGTAAATGAGCACATGTGCTAGGTTGGACGCACAAAGGTGCATTTTGGTGAACCAGAGACAACAAGCTTGAAGGAGGGAAATGGCAGGAGGCCTAACTTCTTCATTTTTTGGCCAAATGAGGTGCCGAAAAGGCCTAGTTTGGGGTTTTTATGTATTATGAACCCAATGATATAGTCAGTATTTCCATTGGAGTTGAGCAACACTTTGCAAAAGAATCTTTGACAACTAATCCCAGAGAGCCTAGTCCATTGATGGAGGCTCAAGGAGATGTAGCCCAGTTGGGGGTGAACTCCTTTATCATCTTGTTATTGTTGTGAGTTTGTTGGTTTATTTGCTGCAAGTTATGTTTGTTGTGCATTTATTTAAATCACATATTTAATCTTACAAAGACCTCACACATAAACATTTTAAAGAAGCATGAAATTGACACATAAAACTTCTTGCATAAATAAGACATTGAGCAAGGTCCTGAAAAGTTTATTTTAATGGAGTAGAGGGTGCTTGCATAGCAAAACAAGTAAGCCCCCTATTTTCAGATCAAGTGGTATCAAAGCTTAGTTTGTTTTGCTCATGTGATTTCTATTGAAAGCTAGAGATTTAGTTGTTGGTATTATTGTGCAAGTTTTGTGTTGAAGATTGATATCTTGCAAGGATGGAGGAAGATTCAAACATTGATAGTTCTCATGCATCTTCATTATCCAAGTTCTTTGACAAAGAGATGTTGAAGGAGTTTGTAACCATGAGAGATATGGTACAAGAGTTGTGGGAAGAAAGAAAAGAGAGCATTGTCCTTCAAAAGCAGTTGATGGCCATGAAGGAGGAGAAGCACCAGCTTCTTGAAAAGTTGCATGAGAAGGAGACTCAACTCCATGAGGCAAAGGAAACCCTTGCCAAGTACATGCATGAACATGAGGTATGTAATGTTAGTTTATCTTCAAATTCCTCTCAAGATGAATGCTTTGGTGTTTTTGAAAATCACACAAGAGGAATAGGGTCCAAGTTATTGTTAAAAATGGGCTATGAAGGTAGAGGGTTAGGCAAGCATGCACAAGGTATTGTTGAGCCTATTGTTGTCGAGGAGAGACCCAAGTATTGTGGTATTGGATATGAACAGAAAGATGGAGCAAATTTCAAATTTGAGGAGACAAGGTAAACAGTTCCAAGAAAAACTTTTGTTGCAAGTTCAATCCCTCAAGCATGTAAAGCTTGTGTTCAAGATGAATGCAAATGTATGAAACAAGAGAGTTGTGACAGCCACGAGGACAAGAACAGATTTGTTGGTCTTCAAAAGAGAGCTAGTAACTCTTCAAATTCACCTCCTCAAGAAGGCTATAAAGGTGAGTGTTCAAGGTATATTTCTGCCTATAATTAAGTTTCTTTTGATTATGTTAAACATGGTAAATTTGCATGTAAAAATGGAAGAAAAAGTCCATGTACATATTGTGGTTTATATAACCATCATGTTTCAAAATGTTGGAAAAGATTGACCACTTTCAGAAAACTTTCCAAGCAAAGGCAACTTGAAAAGAGGATGCAAAAGATTTGCACTCATTGCCATAAGCGGGGTCATCTCATTGACCAATGTTGGACATTGCATCCAACCACTCATCCACAGCACAAGAAGCAGATGGATAAAGAGTCTAGCAAGAATGGAAGAGGAGATTCCATCATCGATGTGAGTCAAGATGATTCACAAGAAGATGATTTTCAGCAAAAAAATTCACCATTGAGTTGGCTTCGTAAGAAATGGTTAGATTTCTTGAACAAGTAAGGTGTGCATTTTCTGTTGTAGATGCACATTTCAGCCTTATGTATGCATTTATGTTGAGAGTATGACAAGTATAACTTGTATGATGCAAGTGCATGTGAATGCAATTCATTTGAAGGCATTCTTGTTGTTGCACAACTTCGCCAGGAAGATGTAAAAGATGGGTAAGATGCTCACTTGTTACAGCCATATATCTTTTTCATATTCAGCTCTTATGTACCCACATGCTTCGGGTTCATGTACTTATGTTTGTACTTGAAGGAGAGTTGAAGAGTCATGCACATGCATGTGTTTTTGTGTGTGTGTAAACAATGAACTTGGTAATAGTTCATCCTGAATGACTCATGATTGTACATGATTGTGTATCATGAATGTCGACTTGTCATTTTGGGAAGGTCGATATGTTTCAAATGAGTCTCGACTTGTGTCGATATTGTCTTGAGAACTATGTTGTGTCGATCATGTTTTTCGACTTATGTTTAGTTGATGGTGTTGTTGGCTTGTAAGTCGATTTTGAGTACACCAAGATGCAGGAAAACGCCATGTGCTTTGATGAAGTACAAGATGCGACCATTTGCTTGAAGAGCAAAAGACTTTGATGGCTTCATTTTCAGTCTTGTATAAATTTGTTTTCAAGATTGATAGTTTGCTTGGTTTGTGACAAGATATCACAGGAAATTTTTTGCAGCCATTGTAGAGCGGATTGTTTTGACGTCAAAGAGTTCACAAGAGAGACTTGATTCTCAGTGGGAAGGCTGACAGTCTTCCAAGCACAAAGAGAACAGTGGTTGAGGGACATAGCCAGTTACAGTGCAAGGCATGTCAAGGTATCCAAGTGATTGTCAAAAAGACTTTTCAAGTCAAATCAATTGATAGAACTTGGAAACAGAAGAGTATTGAAGCTCAGGCAGATAATCATAAGCTTTTGTGGGTCCAAAAGCCTTTCAGTGGGAAGGTGTGATCAGAATCTGGACCAGGGGTCAAAATTTTGCTCAAAAATCAAAGTTCTCAGAATTTCCTCAAAACGAACGGGTGCGTAGCCCTCATCGTTACGAACCCAACGCAACTCGAACGAGTTCAAACAAACATCGGATGAGTGAGATATCACAATCTGTTCGATTCGCCAAACAGGGAAAAAAATTTGCTGACTGTACAGTTCGTACAACTAACGTGGCAAAGGCCATACAACTGACGTGGCATGACTGTACGCTGAGGTGGCAGTTGATGATGTGGCAATCGATTATTGGCAGATGTGGATGAATCTTGTTTCGACACGTGGCATCATTGTAGCAAATGGTTTGGTGCCACGTGGCCCAGGCGTGGGTTGCCACGTGGCACCTTTGTATATGGTGTAGTTCAAAATTTATATGGAGTCTGTGGGATTTGAACCCCAGACCTCCACCTCAATCCAAACTCTAGGCAAGACCAAACAACCAACACGCCACGCACATGTTTCTTACTATATAACATTGCGATTTAAATTTAAATGTGTACTATGGTGTAGTTTAAAAGAATTGTGGAGTCTGTGGGATTCGATCCCCGGACCTCCACACACGGTTCTAAGTTTTGGCAAGGGCAGGGCTGCCAACGTGCCCACGCAATAGTTCTTAACAAGCATGTGTGTTAATAACTATTTAAATATGTGTTATGGTAAGGTTTTGCGCGGGGTTCGGGTTGGGGCTTAGCCCCAACCCCGTTTATATGTGCGCCCCCGGTTTCTATACGCGCCATGTGACCACCATACAAAATGTGTGCGGGGTTTAGTTTTCAAACGGTTACAATACCAAATGCGCCCACCACTTGTCACACTTGCATGTGCCCGTGGAAATGAGCCCTTTTGATGCGCGGGAGACGTGGCCACATGGCCCCATGCGCCCAACACCTCTGGGATTTGGGGGCTTAATTCTGTTATCTGTCCTACAATTTGCGTGGTTTTTCGGTTATGCACCTGGTGCTAGGTTTTAGCACGGAAATGAGCGTGTGTGCTAGGTTGGATGCACAAAGGTGGATTTTGGCGAACCAGAGACAACAAGCTTGAAGGAGGGAAATGGCAGGAGGCCTAACTTCTTCATTTTTTGGCCAAATGAGGTGCCGAAAAAGCCCAGTTTGGGGTTTTTTTGTATTCTGAACCCAGTGGCACAGTCATTATTTCCATTGGATTTGAGCAGCAGCTTGTAAAATAATCTTTGAAAAACTAATCCCAGAGAGCCTAGTCCATTGATGGAGGCTCAAGGAGATGTAGCCCAGTTGGGGGTGAACTCATTTATCATCTTGTATTGTTGTGAGTTTGTTGGTTTATTTGCTGCAAGTTATGTTTGTTGTGTATTTATTTAAATCACATATTTAATCTTACAAAGACCTCACACATAAACATTTTAAAGAAGCATGAAATTGACACATAAAACTTCTTGCATAAATACGACATTGAGCAAGGTCCTGAAAAGTTTATTTTAATGGAGTAGAGGGTGCTTGCATAGCAAAACAAGTTAGCCCCCTATTTTCAGATCAAGTGGTATCAGAGCTTAGTTTGTTTTTCTCATGTGATTGCTATTGAAAGCTAGAGATTTAGCTATTGGTATTATTGTGCAAGTTTTGTGTTGAAGATTGATATCTTGCAAGGATGGAGGAAGCTTCAAACATTGATAGTTCTCATACATCTTCATTATCCAAGTTCTTTGACAAAGAGATGTTGAAGGAGTTTGTAACCATGAGAGATATGGTACAAGAGTTGTGGGAAGAAGAAAAAAAGAGCATTGTCCTTCAAGAGCAGTTGATGGCCATGAAGGAGGAGAAGCACCAGCTTCTTGAAAAGTTGCATGAGAAGGAGACTCAACTCCATGAGGCAAAGGAAACCCTTGCCAAGTACATGCATGAACATGAGGTATGTAATGTTAGTTTATCTTCAAATTCCTCTCAAGATGAATGCTTTGGTGTTTTTGAAAATCACACAAGAGGAATAGGGTCCAAGTTATTGTTAAAAATGGGCTATGAAGGTAGAGGGTTAGGCAAGCATGCACAAGGCATTGTTGAGCCTATTGTTTTTTAGGAGAGACCCAAGTATTGTGGTCTTGGATATGAACAGAAAGATGGAGCAAATTTCAAATTTGAGGAGACAAGGGAAACAGTTCCAAGAACAACTTTTGTTGCAAGTTCAATCCCTCAAGCATGCAAAGCTTGTGTTCAAGATGAATGCAAATGTATGAAACAAGAGAGTTGTGACAACCATGAGGACAAGAATAGATTTGTTGGTCTTCAAAAGAGAGCTAGTAACTCTTCAAATTCACCTCCTCAAGAAGGCTATAAAGGTGAATGTTCAAGGTATATTTCTGCCTATAATTCGGTTGCTTTTGATTATGTTAAACATGGTAAATTTGCATGTAAAAATGGAAGAAAAATTCCATGTACATATTGTGGTTTATATAACCATCATGTTTCAAAATGTTGGAAAAGATTGACCACTTTCAGGAAACTTTCCAAGCAAAGGCAACTTGAAAAGAGGATGCAAAATATTTGCACTCATTGCCAGAAGCGGGGTCATCTCATTGACCAATGTTGGACATTGCATCCAACCACTCATCCAGAACACAAGAAGCAGATGGATAAAGAGTCTAGCAAGAATGGAAGAGAAGATTCCATCATCGATGTGAGTCAAGATGATTCACAAGAAGACGATTTTCAGCAAAAAAAATCACCATTGAGTTGGCTTGGTAAGAAATGGTTAGATTTCTTGAGCAAGTAAGGCTTGCATTTTCTGTTGTAGATGCACATTTCAGCCTTATGTATGCATTTATGTTGAGAGTATGACAAGTATAACTTGTATGATGCAAGTGCATGTGAATGTAATTCATTTGAAGGCATTCTTGTTGATGCACAACTTTGCGAGGAGGATGTAAAAGATGGGTAAGATGCTCACTTGTTATATCCATATATCTTTTTCATATTCAGCGCTTATGCACCCACATGCTTCGGATTCATGTACTTATGTTTGTACTTGAAGGAGAGTTTAAGAGTCATGCAAATGCATATGTTTTTGTGTGTGTGTAAACAATGAACTTGGTGATAGTTCATCCTGAATGACTCATGATTGTGTATCATGAATGTCGACTTGTCATTTTGGGAAGGTCGATATGTTTCAAATGAGTCTTGACTTGTGTCGATATTGTCTCGATGACTATGTTGTGTCGATCATGTTTTTCGACTTATGTTTACTCGATGGTGTTGTTGGCTTGTAAGTCGATTTTGATTACACCAAGATGCAGGAAAACGCCATGTGCTTTGATGATGTACAAGATGCGACCATTTGCTTGAAGAGCAAAAGACTTTGATGGCTTCATTTTCAGTCTTGTATAAATTTGTTTTCAAGATTGATGGTTTGCTTGGTTTGTGACAAGATGTCGCAGGAAAGTTTTTGCAGCCATTGTAGAGCGGATTGTTTTGACGTCAAAGAGTTCACAAGAGGGACTTGATTCTTAGTGGGAAGGCTGGCACTCTTCCAAGCACAAAGAGAACAGTGGGTCAACAACAGCTAGAGAACAGTGGTTGAGGGACATAGCCAGTTACAGTGCGAGGCATGTCAAGGTATCCAAGTGATTGTCAAAAAGACTTTTCAAGTAGAATCAATTGATAGAACTTGGAAGTAGAAGAGTATTGAAGCTCAGGTAGATAATCATAATCTTTTGTGGGTCCAAAAGCCTTTCAGTGGGAAGGTGTGATCAGAATCTGGACTAGGGGTCAAAATTTTGCTCAAAAACCAAAGTTCTCGTAATTGCCTAAAAATGAATGGGTGCATAGCCCTTGTCGTCACGAACCCAATGCAACTTGAACGGGTTCAAACGGACATGGGATGAGTGAGATATCGCAATTTGTTCGATTCGCCAAATAGGTAAAAAAAATTGTTGACTGTACAAGCCGCACAACTGACATGGCAGAGGCTGTACAACTGACATGGCATGACTGTACGCTGAGGTGGTAGTTGATGACATGGCAATTGATTATTGGCAGATGTGGACGAATCCTGGTTCAACACATGGCATCATTGTAGCAAATGGTTTGGTGCCACGTGGCCCAGGCATGGGCTGCCACGTGGCACCTTTGTATATGGTGTAGTTCAAAATTTATATGGAGTCCATGGGATTCGAACCCCGGACCTCCACCTCAATCCAAAGTTTTGGCAAGACCAAAAAACCAACGTGCCATGCACATGTTTCTTACTATATAACATTGCGACTTAAATTTAAATGTGTACTATGGTGTAGTTTAAAAGAATTGTGGAGTTCGTGCGACTTGATCCCCGGACCTCCACAAACGGTTCTAAGTTTTGGCAAGGGCAGGCCTGCCAACGCACCCACGCAATAGTTCTTAACAAGTATGTGTTAATAACTATTTAAATATGCGTTATGGTAAGGTTTTGCGCGAGGTTCGGGCTGGGGCTTAGCCCCAACCCCGTTTATATGTGCGCCCCCGATTTCTATATGCGCCATGTGACCACCATATAAAATGCACGCGTGGTTTAGTTTTCAAACGGTTATAATACCAAATGCGCCCGCCACTTGTCACACTTGCATGTGCACGTGGAAATGAGCCCTTTTGATGCACGGGAGACGTGGCCCCATGCGCCCAACACCTCCGGGATTTGGGGGCTTAATTCTGTTATCTGTCCTACAGTTTGCGTGGTTTTTCGGTTATGCGCCCGGTGCTAGGTTTTAGCACGAAAATGAGTGCGTGTGCTAGGTTGGACGCACAAAGGTGCATTTTGGCGAACCAAAGACAACAAGCTTGAAGGAGGGAAATGGCAGGAGGCCTAACTTCTTCATTTTTTGGCCAAATGAGGTGCCGAAAAAGCCCAGTTTGGGGTTTTTATGTATTCTGAACCCAATGACATAGTCATTATTTCCATTGGAGTTGAGCAACAACTTGTAAAATAATCTTTGACAAACTAATCCCAGAGAGCCTAGTCCATTGATGGAGGCTCAAGGAGATGTAGCCCAGTTGGGGGTGAACTCCTTTATCATCTTGTTATTGTTGTGAGTTTGTTGGTTTATTTGTTGTAAGTTATGTTTGTTGTGTATTTATTTAAATCACATATTTAATCTTACAAAGACCTCACACATAAACATTTTAAAGAAGCATGAAATTGACACATAAAACTTCTTGCATAAATAAGACATTGAGCAAGGTCCTGGAAATTTTGTTTTAATGCAGTAGAGGGTGCTTGCATAGCAAAACAAGTTAGCCCCCTATTTTCAGATCAAAAAGTGAAACTCAAATTTGTATAAAAATAGTTTAAAAAAGTGTTAAAATGAGATTGAACTTTAAAAAGTGTTAAAAATGAGATATAAAAGTGGAACTCACCATCAGAATGAAGGAGAAATATCAAAAAAGAAAAGAATCATCTACTTGTTGTAACATTATATTAATGATGGGGAAGGAGTTAAATATGGTGTAATTGGATACAATATCATTGTGAGGGGGGCGGGCATCGAGCGAGTGCAAGTGTGCACAGAGAGAACTTTTTGTCGAGTTCAGGGAGAAGAGTATCAGAGGAAGACACTAATAGAGCTGTTGAACACTCTGTAGAAAATGCTCAACAAGGTATGCTTTAAGCAGAAGGTTGTCAGGAGGGCACAAAGTTTTCCTTTGAAAGGAAATAGAAGGGTCGAGAGCCTTAAGAGACTAAGTAAATTGAAAATCTCAGAAGAGATAATGTGAGGAGTGCATAGGAGTCGGACTTATTCCAAGTCCCAAAGCTCAGGAGGGATAGAATTAGTAGAGACACAGCCGAGACCCAAGATAGTTTGGTTCAGAGAAGAAATTTCAAAGATCGAAACCTTTGAATATCCACAAACTCTTCCAAGTCAGAAGGCGTCAAAAGATCAGGGGGAGGAGTGACAACAGTCGTCAGATCTGTTGTGGGGAGGAGCCTGTACCATTATATCTGTGTCTAGGAAAGCAAAGGAGAGCACTGAGGAGGAACAGATCCCATCCGTTGGATATCAGAGCAAAGGACCAACAATTGTTAGATCCGAAGGTAATTTCATGAGACTTAACCCTTGTGTGCATGGGATAACTGATTCACTGAAGTCCCGAAGTTATTAGGGATCGTCCATCGTCAAGGCTGATAGGTGGCGAAAGATCCATAACTCCGGAGCGAACCACTTCTAAAGTTTGTGGTTGGGGAAGATACAAAATCACCGAAGCCCGAATAGTTGAAGCAACTAGGAGCCGTTGATATGGGTTGGACATGTGTCACCAGATCGCAAACTTCAGAGAATCGTACTCCAGGGTTTTTATGAAGTTGTGTTTCGGGATGTCCCGAAGCGCTAAAGACCGAAACGTCTAAGGGTCGTTGATCCGAAGGAAGGAACACATATCATTGATCTGCGAGGAGACACGTGGAAGACGGAGACTCACTCCGTTGGACAATCGTTGATCTGAAAGTGGACACGTGGCACTAGATCTGGAACTCTGGAGGAAAGCAGAGGGTGAAAGCGTCGAATTCCCGAAGGAGATATCGATCGTTGATCGAGGAGGAGGTCGAAGGACCCTTGATCTGGTCTTGTTAGGAAAGACACGAAGTCCCGAAGTAATCGAGGACCGTTGATCTCAAATCAACAAGGATCGTTAATCTTTGCAGCGGTATCTCCTGAAGTCCCGAAACTCCGAAGTCTGGAAACTCAGACGCTTAAGGTTCCATAGTGAGTGTCAGCCGTTGGATGTTGGGTAGACGTGGATTGTTGATCCACTCTACTTCACGAGTTCGGTAATCCAAAACTCCGAGAGATTTTTGTGTTGTGTTTGAAAATTTCTGAAGCCGAAGGCTCGAGTAAGCACCTATTTATTTAGCACTTGGTCACAGTCGTGGTCCCATGCGAATTAAGGGCCCATGATAATGCATGAACCGTAAGTTCGTATGGAGACGCAAATAATGGGAATAAGGAAGGAATGTTTTAGGGAATTATAATTTGTTCATGCAGAAGTTGAATTAGAGGAATCCAAATAATAATGGAATGCTGAAAATTAATATTCAACATAATATGTGATGGCAAGTATGCAAAGTAGACAAGGAAAAACTCTTGGATGGAGTCAAGTCCATGAACACCCTAAGATAATGGAAGAAGAAATCATGAGATAGATGTCCAGTTAGCAAAAGAGAAGCGAAGAGTACAAGAAAACCTCAAGTACTAAAGTATTCCGTCAGAAAAGGGTTGAAGAAGTTCAGTCCTGAAGAGTAACTGGATGTTGAAGAATCCAGAGTCTATAAAACAACTTGGTGTGGAATTTCATTCATCCAAGTACGAGATTGGGATTGTTGGACCCAGGAAATTAACGAAAGCTGAAGGTTAATATCAGCGTAGTTTGGGACTATGAATGCAAAGGCAGCCAAAAGTGATTTGGCTAGAAAGTGCTCAAGGCAAAAATAGTCATGTACAGTGACTACAATGAGAGCACAAGAAGATTCAGGAATCCGGGAAGAATTGAAGACTTATGGGATCAACAAGGAAAAGTTACACATGGGAAAGAAGTTGTTGCAATTTCTGTGGAAGCAAGTATGTTATAGCTTGATTGGGTCAGCCAGAGGAAAGAATGCTTGCATGTTTGCAAGTTGTTTGCCCTTGACCAAGCTTTGTGAGATTCTTGGTCATGTTGACCTATTTTGGACTTCGACAACCTGTCGAAGGAGGAGCGCAAGACGAAGTAGAAATCGCGGGATCTCGACCCCTTTTGGGGATGTGGGAATATGTAACGGGAATGGGATGTCGGCCCATGGGTTTACCCATGTTTAGGCCTATTTTGTAATATATAAATAGGTGCTTAAGCTAGATAGAAGTAGTGGTGCATCTATGTGATGTTAGTATGCAAGTAGGCTAAGTGCCAAGATTTTGATCTGTGTGATCAGGAATTGTAAGGCTTTGTGCATACTATGTGAAACTTGCAAAGTTAAGTTCAAGTTATTGTAGCAAGACTGTGGAAGGCTTAGTGCTGGAACGCAAGGAAGAAGGATCTAGCGAGCTACGCAGATCTTCTGTCCTGTGCGGAGTAAGGGTTTTGAGGCTCTGTGTTTGTAACCAATTGACTGAAGACAATAAAGAAGAATAGTTTGTGGACGTAGCCCCAGGGTGGGGGTGAACCACGTAAATACTGTGTTGTTATGCTTTGTGCTTATCTTAATTTGTTTATGACTATCTAGCTAAGTGCTTTGATATAGATAGATAGATCTGCTTATGCTTTGTGCTATGAATGTTAGATATTACTTCTATGAATGTGCTTAGTGCTTGCCTCTGCTAGATCTGATCCATCTGTTTGTGCTAAGTGCTTAATTACATTAGATCAAAGTGAATGATGCGATGCTTTGTTCTATTTTCGTAGTAGTTATTGGTTGAATATTGATGAACTATTGATGCTAAGTGCTTTGTTAAGTATTATAATCACAGATCTGTGTCCCAACTAAGGTTGCAGACACTTGAGACCTGCAACCACCCCTGCCTCTACCTCGGGTGAGACTTCATCTACTTTGCAGGTGTTGTCGAAAGGGCCAGTAGTTAGGGTTTTTTTGTCGCGTTGTTGTAGCGTTGAACCCTGGGTCTACCCCTGTGCCAACAAATGGTTCCATTACCGGGACCTGAAGCTGTGATTGCTGGGAAATGAGAAAGAAGAAGATGTGTGCAAAGATTCATCCAGAAGTTGTGAAAGTTCTGTGCATAGATCTGTCGCTCTAGTGCATAGTATTCTACTTGATTTATGAAGCTATGTTCTAAAATAAAGAAGCCCGATCTGAAGAAAAGAAGTCGGATCTGAAGGAGAGAAGCAAGATCTGAAATCTTTTGTGCTCTAAGAAAGGTAAAAGTGAGATTTTTTTATTAAAAGAGGTAAGGTCTGCAAGCTCTGTGCTCTGATAAAGGTAAGAATAGTGAAAAGTTTTAGATCTGAAAGCTTTGTGCTCTATCGAAGTAAGATAAGTGGAAATTTTTATTTCTAAAGTATGGATCTAGGTATGTTTGATAGGTTCCGACCTAGCTTGAAAACTAGGGCACTAATAGATGAAAGAAGGCTTGATATGAGTAGATCTGATAAGAATAGTGAAAGATATGTTATACCTATGCATAGAAATAATGTTTGGACTAACAAATGGATGTAGGATCCTAGAAAGAATTTTTTGCAGGTTAGCTACCATGATCCTAGTGCGCAGTACCAGAAAGGCTGGGGATCATTTAAAAGAAAGAGAGGATTAACTCTATGTTATAGTTGTGGAAGACCAGAACATCTTGCTAAGGAATGCTCTGGGAAAAGATCTAGTTGTCTTTGTTGTAAAGTTATGGACCATGAAGTGTTTGATTGCCCTAAAATGATTGCTAAACCGGAAGAAATGAATCTGAATAAAGAAAACCTTAAGGCAGATCCAAAAATGGCAGAATCCCAGGAAGAATCAGAGAAAGTATTGTTGCAAATAAAAGAAACCCCGAAGGACCATCGACATGTCAGACTATCAGATATCTTGAAGGAAAAAAATGCATTGAAGTAAGAATAGGAGACTTCGACATTGACTATGTTCTGGATGAAGAAACACAGGTGAATATCATGACAAAAAGAACTTGGGAAGCCTGCTATGATCCCTTCATTAGGTGGAATAGGAATATTAAGAGGAAAGTTGATCAACCTATGTGGGAAGCTCGCTCGCATACCTATGAACGTTAATAGAACTTCGACAGAAGAAGATTTCAAGATTATTAAATTTATTGAAGACAATGCCCCATTTACCATGTTACTAGGAAAACCTTGGATTGATAGAGATCAAACCAGAGGAAAGGAAGAAGAAGAAGTTTTGGAACAAAAGAAACAAGAACTAAAAGATTTCATGACCAGAAGGATCACACACTTGATTGCAGAACAAGAGAACAGATCGAAGCTATTTAACACTAAAGGCCCAAATGTCGAAGTTGCAAGAACATTAGAGGACTCACAGAAGACTGAAATACTTATCCTAGACAAAGAAGAAGTATCACCCTTGAATCTTAGGAAAGAATTTCAATAGCACGAAGTAACTATGTTAAGAGAAGATAAGAATTAGAATGGAAAAAGGCATATTGAGATGAAGCTCACTGGAAAGAAGGCTAGAAATCTAAGTAAGAAGAGGGCTAAGATCGAAAAGTTCCAGAAAGTTCCAGAGGGAACCTCATAGAAGGAAAATTTACAAAATTGGAGCTTCCCCTGGATATCAGAACAATGACACATGGCACTTCACCATGACGAAGAAATATAGCCATTGGGGAACGTTATAACCATTAGATCAATGCTTTGACCACGCCATAACAGATAGAACCGAGTTAATGAAGACCTCATACTCGTTGCAAGTGACCCGTTGTCGAGTTACCTATTTATCCCACCACGCCACGCACCGAGAACAATTTTGCTAATTGAGAATTTGAGCCCGTAGACTACGTTGAGTTTATATCGTGATCATCGTGCTTATGCTCTATCTCTCGTTACTATGTCTAAGCTACCCCCCGCACCTGAGATTGTTAACCCTGAGTGTGTATGTCGGACGAGTTGAGCGCTACAGAAAGAGTTGTTGAGGAAGTTGTGATCGATCTGATGACTGAAAGAGTCATGTCGATGTCTACAGGTATACAACCATCATCCATGAGAGGACTGTTGGCTTCTCCGTCCACTACTCGTGTCAGACCATCACGACCATCCGATGAGAAGCGAACTAAGCACAAGGATGATCTCGTGAATTCTAAGATGATTTTGAGCATCTTACCCACCTATATACCACGTTTGAGCGATGTTGTAAACCGCGACAGCGTACCTAGAGATTTCGAGTATGCCTTGATCACTACGTACCTCTCGAAGGGGATACGTGCGGTACAAGCAGACCAGATAAGATTGCAACGTTGAAGTTTAGCGATTTCAACCTAGGAGACCAGAAAGCCTACAACATGTTAGCCCCACATACGTACTTGACTAAAACTAAAGGGAAGAATTCGAAGATCGTCCCTTAGTCATGGACCCACAACCTCGCTCAGTCCACCCTGTTGAATGTTATGAAGATTCCACATTTCGGACGACACCAAGAGGTGAATGCATCTGTCAAATTGTTATTGTCTTGTTAGCATGGAGGTTACCTATGGTTAAACCATCGCATAATAGTGGATCCGACGTTGATAAATCAGATCACCGGGCTTAGTATGCAAGGACCCGACCCACAAGATTTCTATCCTGGAAAAGCCATGGATCGTGCTCTCGCCCAAAGGATTAAAGACACTTATGGCGATGTGGAGAAATGAATGTGAGGCTACAAGGTAGCTTCTATCCAGAGTGGCACAATGCGCCTCGCTTGTCAGATGATTGCAGAGAAGTTAGTACGTAAGAACAAACCCACCCAAGTGACTGGTTTTGTAGTCAACCTCCCAGGGAAGTGCGCGGAGGGCCTACAAATGAATTGGGCGAAGTACCTTGTAAACCAATTAGAACTTGGCTACAGAGAAGCGCAAGATCAAGGGTAGGAATTCCACTTCAGCTGGCTATTGATCCTGATCGCTTTCATTGACTGGGAGATGCCGAAAGGTGCGACCTTCTTGGACATCGAGCCCTTTGAACCATTGGCTGCAAAGTTCAACACATTGTGGTATTCAAGTGACATGAATAAACAATGGCAGTCCAATGTTGTATTTCACGCATACTACAACCAATTGAAGGTAGCTATATAGTCTGAGCCTCGTATGACACCGAATACTTTACACAGGTTCAGGTCGTTGATGAAGTTCAACGCGGACCTCCATTTCATTCACATCACAACGTACGCTGATGAGCATAAGCAACAACTTCAGTCCTACTACAAGCTAACGGAGGAGGACTTGGACGAGATAACCAAGGACTGGTCGGCGGACCTCCTCATTCCATCAGACCCTGCAGAGATATCCGATATAGACAGTCCATAAACTGCGCAGGATACACCCGAACCTAGTAGGATGAAGAAAACTGAAGAGGTTCAGGATTTAGATAGTGCATCTGCGAAGACTGCTTCCATCTCACCAGAGAAAGGAGGTGATGGCAGAGAGATAGATGGCACATAAATTGAACAGAAGAAAGGCGAGGTTACACCGCCTAGAGATGAGGAGGACCCCTTGAAGAAAAGGAAGGTTTCCCCCCCGAAGCCTTCCTCCTAGAAGAAATTGAGAGCTTCTATGACAAAAATACAGACTATCCTCACCTTAAATGACTTCGATTTCATTATAGCGGCCCTGAATGATGCTTTGTTGGAGATAGAAAAAGAGCATAAGCGATGTACAATAGAATCGAGATTGAGCTCCAAGGAGTGCAACAAGCACTACAATCTAGCTCCGTAGTCCCCACTGTACCTCTGTCAGCAGGAACACCAGAACTAGGAGATGAGCCAGCCCAACTCCACCAAATCGTTGAGACAGTCGAAGCTTGCCTTCGACGAGCACATGAAGAAACAACGCAAGCCACCCAAGCTTTGACACAAGTACAAGGAGTCCTTGTAGAGCAACGTAGTACTACAAAATGGGAGAAGCTTGATCTCCAGGCAAAGTTCAACGAAGAAAAATCCCAACTGCAGAAAGAAAAGGAACAGTTGCTCACAAAGCAACTCGAAGTAAAAGAAATGGTCAATAAAGCGCTTCGCTCTGTGACAGTCGTAGAACTAAAGGCCGAAGAGAGAATTCCACAACCAATAGTACAACTTGAACAAGTGATCCAACAGCTACAACAACACATAGTAGATTTGAAGCTACGCGCATTACCTGAGACCCCTCAAGATGTAAGAGACCAAAGGGAAGCAAATGCTAGGAGCGCAGTTGAGAGACTGAAGGCTCTTGCCGAAGAGTGCAAGCATATGAGTAACCACAGTGCCCAAACATATGAGAAGCTTACTGAGAATCTGGAATTATAGGCATTGGAGTTGCAGCTTCAGGAAGCAAAGCAACACGCAAAGATACTACAGGCGCAACTAAAGGCCCTGTCAGCTGTAGAAAGAATGAAGCGGTCTCAAGAGTAGCGCACCGCCCAGCAGTAGATCCATACGATTCAAAGAAAAGTGATGGAAGTAACTCAATGGCTCCAACCTGTGCAAGATAAGGCCTATCATTTGTTCACAGAAGTCTAGATCCGAGGAGCAGAGCTAGAACAGGTTGTTAATGCAGCAGTACAATGCCTAGAAGGGCTAGTGAATGACGTCGTAATCCAGGAGTTCACCAAGCAAGAGGTCATAGCACAACAACAAATCGAAGCAGATCGAGCAAAGCTTGAGGCGTTCGAGGCAGAACTAGTCAGACCAGAGTGACTCGGGACGAGTCATAGGTGAGTGTTGGGGTCCTGTTGGCCCTTGACTAAGCTTTGGGAGATTCTTGGTCATGTTGACCTATTTTGGACTTCAACAGCCTGTCAAAGGAGGAGCGCAAGACGAAGCAGAGATTGCAGGATCTCGTCCCCTTTTTGTGTCCTTTTTGGGATGTGGGAATATGTAAAGGGAATGGGATGTCGTGTTTAGGCCTATTTTGTAATATATAAATATATGCTTAGGCTAGATAGAAGTAGTGGTGCATCTATGTGATGTTAGTATGCAAGTAGGCTAAGTGCCGAGATTTGGATCTGTGTGATCGGGACTTGTAAGGCTTTGTGCATATTGTGTGAAACTTGCAGATTTAAGTGCAAGTTATTGTAGCAAGACTGTGGAAGGCTTAGTGCTGGAATGCAAGGAAGAAGGATCTAGCGAGTTGCATAGATCTTTTGTCCTGTGCGGATTAAGGGTTTTGAGGCTCTGTGCTTGTAACCAATTGACTGAAGACAATAAAGAAGAAGAGTTGGTGGTCGTAGCCCCAGAGTGGGGGTGAACCACGTAAATAGTGTGTTGATATGCTTTGTGCTTATCTTAATGTGTTTATGACTCTCTATCTAAGTGCTTTGATATAGATAGATAGATCTGCTTATGATTTGTGCTATGAATGTTAGATCTGACTTCTATGAATGTGCTTAGTGCTTGCTTCTGCTAGATGTGATCCATATGTTTGTGCTAAGTGCTTAATTACATTAGATCAGTGCGAATGATGTGATGCTCTATTCTATCTACGTGGTAGTTTTTGGTTGAATATTAATGAACTATTGACGTTGAGTGCTCTATTAAGTATTATAATCATAGATCTGTGTCCCAACTAAGGTTGTAGACACTTGAGTCCTGCAACCACCCTTGCCTCTACCATGGGTGAGACTTCATCTGCTTCCCAGGTGTTGCCGAAAGGGCCGGTAGTTAGGGTTTTGTTGGTGCACTGTTGTAGCGTTGAACCTTGGGTCTGCCCCTGTGCAAACACAAGTGTTGTTGATGATGTTGCTACATAAGGAGAGAAGCAACAAAAAGTTGAAGTGTTGGTTATAGGTTTGATAAAAAGAAGCATGAAAGCTTCTGTTGCCATCAAACATTCAGGCAGTATAAAATTTATTAATGGCAGTCATGCAGGTATGAGTTTTTATTACTCTTTTTCCATAACTGCTGAAAGGAAATTTAGGTAAGAATTTCCTCAGCTGGAGTTATTTTATAAAATCACATGATTATTATTGAATGCTTACCACTGGATGTGGTAAAGGATGGAGGCCTGTATTAATTCATTTTTTTTTTAGCTTCTGAATGCACACACTGACATAGTAGAATGTCATGTTAATTTGCTTATGGGGTAATAACCAAAGAATTAAAAGATGAGAACTTGTTATAGGAATGAATGCCAGTAAGCTAGTCATGTATGAGACCAGGACCTGGTTGGATATGGCAAGGTATGGATATGGAAAGGTTATGAACCACACAGGTACTAAAAGCTTCCTACCTTTAAATAAAACTTGGGCTACAGCGTTTTTGTTGACACTAATGAACACCACCGAATTATATTCTTGGTGTAGTGTTTGGGTTGAAAAGGAAGGCATCCAATTAATTGGGAAGACAATAGGAAGTGTGTGGAGAATATGTCAACACATTGGCTAGAATTCCAACTTATGGATGGTGAGATACATGACTGAGATAAAGAGCATTATGTAATTCAATGCAAGGTGCACTAAATAAATAAGCATTGAGAGTTGTACTCATGTCTAGTAAGGGGTAGAGTTGCATTCATACATCATGGAATTATATACTTAAATGCACTTTGCTGAATGCATTTTGTGATTGCATGTATACATTTTTTTGGCATGGAAATAATTATACTAATGGTTGAAGTGTTGCTAACTCATGAAGTTGAGAACATTTCAAGAACTGTTGAACATTGCAACAGGAAAGTTGCAAGCCAGGTAGTCACAGGAATAGAGACTACAAAAAAATTTATGTTCAGAAGATTGAAATAATAAACTTATTGTTATTAATTATGAACATGCATATGCATAGAATGATGAGTCATTCTATTTGGTTAAATTGTTTGGTAATTGTGATTGAATTGCTAGGTGCAGGCAATTCTAAGATCATTGCATAAGGTGTTGTACATGTTGAATTATGATGTACAGAAAATACTGACAATTTGTTGGCTGTATGCAAGATGAAGCATTACAAGAAAAATGGTATGCAGTTTGGTGCCTATGGAAAACTACAAGGATGGCTGCATTCATAATATGGCAACAACCAAGATGAATTATGAAATAGAATTTCATGTTTTGGGGATAAAGTTGAATTCCCTTTCGAACTAACTAGAGTTCCTAAATGAATTATTTTATGTTTTCTCATGATAACTGCATGTGGGTGATGAGGATGAGATGATGTTTATTAAAGTTAGAATGTCGACTACAAAGTGTAGCTCGGGGAAGATGTTGATTGCAAATCTTTGAGGGAAGTTGGAACTACGGGAGCCACAGTGCTCTAAGACTTCCGGTTCGGCCTGTTGTTGAAGCCCAAGGAAAGGGAGGTGTAAAAACCGATGGACTATGTGATAGTGAAGGTGCACACTCCTGGGGTGGGACAGGCATGTGGGGAAGAGAGACTGTTGATTGGAGTGTTGCTGAGGTTTGGTACGTTGGCCTAGACCATTTGATATGGAAGTCTTCTCAATCAAAAGATAAGTATAATTCTATATCTATTGTATGTTGTGTATCTTGTATACATGTTATAATGTTATTAGAATTGCCTATATATACATATATATACATTGCATATATGCTTGCATTACCTGCATCCATGACTGTACATAATGTGTTTAAGGTTTCATTGCTTAAGAAATTTATACCTGATGCTAATCATGCTATTGATTGGAATGTTATTCAGGTGGAGCAAGAAGGCATCTTGCAAGTGCATCTGGTGCACATATTGGACTGGAAAAGCAAGCAACTCCGGAATCGAGCCATAGGGATTGTAAAGGTCCAGTGGATCTGGTACGGTCCTGAGGACGCAACATGGGAGCATGAGGATGCTATGCGGGAAGAATACCCACATCTTTTTGAAGATTTTGGAAATCTTGTTGATATTGTGTAAAACTTGCATTGAGGACAGTGCAAAAATAAGGGGAGGGGATTGTAATATCCCCAAGGATGAGCCCAGTTATATTATGTATTGTAAACTTGTTTTGTAGGCTGGTGAGCCGAGTGTTGATAAGCTGGCGGGCTTATGTGTTTATTAGGCCAGAGAGCCTAAGTGTTAAAGGCCAAGAGTCTGATTTTGTATATGTAATTATGCAGATCATTAATAAAATATAAACATCGCTGCATGTAGACCGACCACGAAGAAAGAGTGATGGGGGACTAAGCTTCGACGAGGTGGGTAAGGGAAAGGGGGATGAAAGGTTGGAAAGAGGAGCTGAGCTTAGGGGATTAATTCCTTGAGAATAATAATTTATTATTATTCCAAAGCTGTGTGAAAGACATGCTTTTATCCTAAGTCTTGGGAGAGGCAACGTGTGCAAAAGGGAACAGATGCAGCTCCAGGAAGACAAGTGTCGACCTAGGCGCATGCAGTTAAAAGTTGAAGCATCATCTGTGTTGGGGGGTTCATGGGTCATTCTTCCATCCTTCGCTTGAGTTCATTGAGATGCCCGTCTGGACCCGTTTTGCCTCTACACTCGACCTCTGTGTTTTGTTCTTTGGTCGCGCACCTTGAAACCAGTGGGAAAAAACTGTGGGCTGATCCGTCGTCTAACTTGTTTGACCTCTGCATATCCATGCATGCACCTGAGACCCTAAATCTGTGAGTCATTATGTGTCTTCTAAGGAACCCGACACCTGGGTAATCGCCTTAGTCGTGCCGTGTTTTAGTGTGGGTTGTTGCTGCCTACGGTGCCATGCCCATCTGTTATTGTTGTTGTCATCCCTATGTGAATGAGTGTTGAACTGTTGTTGTTATCCTGACCTTGCGAGAATTGAGCAGTAACTGGTTGAAGAAGTGGGTTGTTAGGCCCGTGGTAGAAGAGCCAGGTTGTTAGGCCTGTGAGTAGCTCTCTCTAGGTTAGAGAGTTTTTTGGGAAGTGGTTTTCTTCTAGAGAGAGTCCAACACCAGCTATGGAGCTCTGAGAATTACTGATCTGGCCTGTTGCCAAGACCCAGAGAGGGAGGTGAAGCAACCGATGGACTGCGCTTGTGAAGGTGTATACTCCCAGGTGGAACACGCATGTGGGGAATGAGAGTCCATGAGTAGTGGGCGTAAGAAGGCTCCTGGAGAGAATCCTTCCAGTTGCACTGTGCAGTTTCCTGTAACCTCAGCCTAGTCTAGGAATCCCTTGCCCTGGGTGGAGCTTAGTCCCATCTTGGGGGTGACCCATTGCTGAGCTTGATGAGCAGCATGGTCTATCTCTGGGAGGTTCGTGGAAGGTTTGCACGTAGTTGGTGGTGTTACTCCAGTTGAAAGATAAGTATAATTTATGTGCTTAATTTTATGTTATGCATACCTGTGATGCTTGTAATGTTATCATGTATTCCCTTGCGTATATGAATTACTATATATTACATTTGAATCTGTATGGTAGTAGTAACTCTGTGTTATGTATTTTATTTCGTTTAAAATGCATGTTATATATATATATATATATATGTTAATGTTCCACAGTGGTAGCATTACCCGAGCACTGTTGTTGGCCGGGGATGTTACAAAATTGGTATCAAAGCTGAGTAGTGGCATTGCCCGGCCTGTTAAAATGAGATTGAACTTTTAAAAGTGTTATAAATGATATATAAAAGTGAAACACAATCAGAATGAAGTACAAATATCAAAAAAGAAAATAATCATCCAATTATTGTAACATTATATTAATGATGGGGAAGGAGTTAAATATGGTGTAATTGGCTACAATATCATTGTGAGGGGGCACCCTAGTAATCAAGTGGGAAGTTGAGCTAATTAACAACATTAATCTCAATTTTATAAACTTCAATACTAAATTGAAAAAATAGATTAACACAAAATCCACCTTGTCATCCCATGAGAAAGGTTAGTGTTTATGAGCTTTAAGAAAAAATATATTGTTATTTTATTTCAATTTAAAATTAATCCTTATATCTAATCAATTAATGTGAATATTAGAACAATACACCAAGGAAGATTATCCCTAATATGGTACCTTTCCAAGATATGGATCTAGAGAAATACAACCACAAAATGACTCAACCTTTTTTTGGGCTCATTTAGCAAGGGGGAATAGGAAATGTGCTTAAAGGACTATGGCTAACTACACAAAATAATATTCATGGTTCACAATCCTTAGGTGAATGAGGCAATGCTCAATAGCCATGTCAATTAAACTGGATAGCGAACAAAAAGGAATAGGAAATGTGTTTAAATGATTATGGGTAACCACAAGAAAAAGATATTTAGGGTTAGTAATCCATGTGTGAACAAGGCAATGCTCAATAACCATGTTGGTTAAATTGGATAGAAAAAAAATTAGATCTTTTGGATTCCATTGGGGATTTTCCAACACCCCTTGTCATGAATATCTAGTTAGTATATGTAGACTCAATCCTCAAGAGTTTATTAGGATGAGAATCTAAGCCAATGGGATCGTAATTAAATGGTGAAAACATTGGAAAGTTAGACCACCAACCAAGGTTCAATTTCCTCAAAATCATGAATATGTAGTTGGGTCCATGTGTAACTGATGGGTGATTTAACAAAAAAATACCCCATGTCACAACAACTTAACCTAAGAAAAATGTATGCATTTAGTGGTTTCCCCTTGAGGGTCATTTCATGTATACAAGTGGGCAATTTTTGGTGGCCAAACTCTTTGGGCCTGTTAGCACTAGAAGTTGTTCTTAGACTGCTTTAAGAACAAGCCTAATACCCATCAGAATGTAAAGGATAATGTTTATAAAAATGAGGCAAATGGATGGAAAACTCAATTAAATATGTCAATCACAAATCATTCCATGTAATACACACCAACAAACAAGGCCTTGAATGGCTTCAAATAAGGTTTTAAGGGATAAGAATGATAGATGGAAGAATTAGCAAGGAGAATGCAATATGCATATCATTTTACATCAGGTATTTCTGACACACATATGAAAGAAATCTCTTTTGAATAAGAACCTCTTAAATTCAAAGAGAAAATCACTCTGATAAATTTGCATGCAATATCACAATAAATCTTTTACTGCAATAAAGAAACAACAACCAGTTGAATCCTTCAACACAGACTGATATCAAAGTGAGAGAACAAAGAGATGATAATGAAAATACGATTGATTTCCACCATTAAAAGTTTCTTGGATCTAGTTCATACATTAGGAAAAAACTCTGCTACAAAAAGACCATACTAAAGATAAGAGTTTTTCGTTTAACCATTCAAACCCTCTTCACTCTTACAATGCCATTTAAATAGCTAAACTTATCAAAGCCATCTTTACAATTCGCCCCTCAACTTCCTCATAATATCCGATGCCTAAGGGAAGTGTGGCAACAAGTGTACAACCAAAAAACAACAAATTTTTATTTTAAAAGAAAATGTTGGCAACGTATACAATAATCTTCAACAACTTGATGATGTGTCCATAAGTATGTAGCTCCTTGAGGCAGGTGGCCTGCCAAAGTGCAACTAATCCTCTGAGTGTTGGTACGAGTTCCCCTTGATAGCTGACAACTCCCTTTCCCTCCAAAATCCTCAAGAACCTGAGTTCGCAGTGTAGTGTTACAATTTGTCCTGAAACAACTAGTTCACAGCGCCAATGAGTCCAGGCGCTGCGAACTTTCCTGTAGTAGCCTGTTCTTCTTCTGTAAGAGTTTCAAAACTTAAAACTTCTACAAGGAGTCCAGATAAAGCTGCAAGATTATTATCCTGATATATCCTTGGAGAAAAACACAAAAAATTTCCAAGTCTAGCTCAAAACTTGTAATCATCATTAAATGTTGTAAATGCATGTAACAAAAAACTTTAACAAAAATGATGTTGATTTTAGAAGATCATTTATCTTTATCTTTTTGTTCTAGAACTCCTTCTAGTAGCTACTTTGGCTAGCATGTCTAAGTTTCTATTTGCCACTTCTTTTCTGAAAGGTTGTTACTCTATCTTCAATTTTCTGATTTTAGCTTGGTGGATTCTGGTTTGCCTGTACACATTCTTAAGTTGCCCGTGGAGGGGCAAAATCCTCTTGGCCATGAACCTTGATTTATCAATTGTCCCCTCATACATGTCCAACATCTCCTTTAACTTTATCCTGGAACCCAAATCTTCCTTCTTTAACTTGTCAATTTCAACTCTTTCTTCCTTGAGCTGCCTCCTGAGCCTTTTGAAGGTAGGGTTGCTTTCATGCTAAGGAGTGGTGATGTGAATAAATTCTGTGGGCTACTCAGAAGACCGAGATTTTCATTTTTGTTGTGCTAAATTCTATGTTGTATCATCCTTCATGAGGACATGATGCTTGGTTTTTGCTCTAGTAAAAGGTCTTCTAGGTTTGATTTTGTCTACAACAATTGGTGGGGAAAAACAAGCTTTTTTTTCTTTCAAGCTTCTTGGTTTGCTTGAAGGAATCTCCACGGGGATACGATCTGCCACAGATGAAATTTATATATTAGGAGGTTGTGAAGGACCACCTGTTTCTCCTTCATCAGTAGCCCTGACAGATTTATCACTCCTGGTCATCCTTTTCTTCTTGCTTGAATCCGAATGCACATTCCTTTCAACATGGGTAGGAGCTTGTCTTTTGGACTGTGGAGTAGGAGCAATATCTAACTGAAAATGTGATGAAGTTAGGAACATTTCCCAATCAGTGTCAATTTTCCTTAACTCTTCCATCACTAACATTTTGATAAGACCAGAGTGAAAAACACTGATATCTGTCTGCTTTGACTTAGCGTGGACTCTGTCTGACATCTTACCAATACTTCTTAAAAGATAGAATGGAAGGTTCATGGCTTCTTTTCCTATGAAGTCTAACAGTAATTTGATGTGGTATTGGGATACCATGTTGAACCTCCCTTCACATGTGAAGTACCTCTAGATGACCCCGAGCATCTTGTCAAAACATTCTAGCATGTGACTTCTGGGTACTCCCTTAGACAAGTTGTCTTCTTGATATTCAAGCTTAAGGAATTCTTTTGAGAAGGAAGAGTTTAATGACATGGATTTAAACCATTTCCGACCACAATCAGGTATCTTTGTTGCTATAGAGGTAGAACGATCCAAAACATCAAACTCCAACTTCCCCACTTTAGTCTTTGTCCCATTAAAATTAAGTGCAAATTATTTGGCCACTTCAGAATGTCCTCTCTACATCCTTTGACAAAAATTAAGACAACCCACCCTCTGAAAAGCTTCCCTGAACAATGGTTCAAAGTTAATGAGTTCCAGATCATATAGTTCGGTCCTCATAATCTCTCCACCCTTGTCAGTCTTCTTAATATTCTAATTGTCCATAATCACCGCTTGAAGGGCACCTTCTGTAAATCCTTATGACAGGTGGTATTTGAAAAACAGGGTAAACAAGAAAAATAGGATTTGATGACAAAGCTTGTTTACTTGGAGTTCGCCTTGTCTAAACACTTATACACAACAATGGTATGAAAAAGAGCAAACTTCAAAAGGAAATACAAGAGGTACAACCATTAAGGCTTTAGTAAAAACGCAGACAGGTAAAAGCAATTCTGTTAAAAAAGGGTTTTAGCAGCGCAATATCAGTTTGCAGTGCCAACATGGTATGCAAATTGAGCTTGGTTCTATAAAGGATTAATCGTATTCTTTATGTTTGGTAGGGATCTCATACAATTGGTTAAGACCGGGTCTCAGATTAATTACAAAAGATGAGGGTTTTGACAATCTAAAAACAAAGGATTCACAACACCAATTCGCACGGCGCAGTGGTGATGCAGAGTTAAATTAGGCAGCTCACAGTGCTGAGATATCAGTGGGACAAATGGCTTGTTTGCAAAAGAAATGATAAGGTGAGATTAAGATAACAATTTTGACTAGTGGGCAGTGTTTAGAATGCCATAGAAGTGGGTTTGAGAGTTGGCAATAAATGAACTTTAACTTTCGCAACGCCAGTAATTCAAAACAACATAAACTCCTATGTCAACCTTTGAATAACATTCAGATCGTCAAGAAATACCTGATACATCTGGATTTGATGTTGGCGCTTTGTGAACCTGAGCTGGTCTATCTGAGAGGCATCCAAACTCAAACAATCTCCTTCAACTAATTCACAACACCAGTCTACAATGCCAGTTTGCAATGCCAATTTCATAATCCAGTAGTGCGCTTCAAGGAAACTGTTAGAGTTTTCTTGTGACATAATATTTGAAAATCAAATGGATGAAAGTGATGAAAACCAAAAAAATCCCCTTGACACGTTTCCAGATTGCAATAATTAAAGATAAGTGCATGAGGCACTTCTTAGTATGCTGCGAACTTTTAGGTGAGTTGGCAACAAATAAACCCGACCTCTAAATGGTTGGAAAGTGACATAATGGAAACCTATGTGCAATTTTGTGACAAGATGTATTATAATGATGATGATTTAGACCAAGAGTGTGACTCATAAGAACCCTTATTCTTATCATGATCAATAATCCTATGAGACTAAAGCTCTAAGACAAGACTAAAACAATCATATGCTTATAAAAACCAAAAAAATTGAGTTATGACATACAAAAATGACCCAAAGTCTAAAACTTAAAAACCCTATGACTCAAAATAAGGCAAAACCAAGGTGCTTTGACCCCCTACTCATCCTATGTGTTAACAGTGCCAACTGTAGTGCTTATATTGAGTTTAAAGGAAACACTTTCAATAAAAAAATAAATGAGAATCTAAGATTGGCCTCCATAAAAGGCAATGATAGGAATATAAGTTGGCTTATGCTTGAGAAAGGCTTTGGATTTATTCCTAAGAAGTTGTATTCATAATTTGAGGAGTATGGAATCTACATTAGGTTTTTAACTTTCTCTATGACAATATGATCTAGGCAATGTCACTCAGGTTGTTAATATTATTCATTTAAGTGGACGATTATTAAATTCCCATTAAAGGAGAGATGACATTAAAAGTCATTTCCTTCCATATCAATAATGGTTTCACTGCTCTCCAAGCACTCTAAATACTTAGGGACATAAAGCTATCTTTAATTTTAACTTTGGTAAGGGTTAGAATGAGAACTTGAAGGCTCATGGTTAGGCAACTTTTATTTCCAAATGGGGCTCTTCTAAAATGGTTGTTTCATAACAACACCTTTAAGGCCTTCTGTCTAGGGTTTTAATTATCCATTTAGCACATCTACCTTACCTTGAGTATAAATATTAAGGCTATCCATACCACCGTAATCTCTTCACACACAATACAAAATATAATTGATTCTTTGTAGACCATTTTGGACTTCGACATTAGCCCAAATAAATGTCTTGAGATTCCAACTTCATGTAGACAATTACAGGAGGCATCCAATAAGGAGAATAATAAATGTGAGGGGCTATTGGGATTTTTATGCAATTTTGGAGGTAATTTGTAAGAGTGATGGGCTTGGTGATCTCTTTCTCAATTTTTTTCTTCTACCATTTGAATCACCATATCCCGAAGTTCCTTTGTTGAAATCTTGAAGATGAAAGGAATATCTAGGAACTTAAATATTTGTCATAATTGAATCAAGATCCACCCTTTACCTTACCTGCAGTCAATTTGGAGAACCATTAATTATTTCTAGAATCAAATACGTCTATTGAATATTCAATCTTTGGGACTTGCAAAAAGTATCCGAACAATCCATAATGTCTTTGCATACTCTCAATCCTCCAAGATGGTAAGGAACATTAGGATATCATACATTAGGAGTTTCTTAAAACCAAATTGTTGAAATGTTCTATAGTTATTTGTGTTTTTAGTGTGTTTTTGTACTTAAGTTATTTGACGATCATTATTTTGTATTCTTGTGCATAGGTGTCATGACAATGCTTATGTTCTTGGTATTCATAACAATTGATTTATGTCTTATTAGTCCCTGCCAAAGCAGGACTATAACAATGAGTTTGCTATTGATTTGACATTAATTTGCTTTATATTTTAATTTTGTTTGTAAAATGTAATGTTTAACTTAAGAAAATAAATGTATATTTTTTGATATAGTAAAAATATTTATTTTTATTTCAAGTCTTGTTGCTCCATTCACGTATTTCAATATTTAAAATTAATTGCATAATCAATAACAAATTTTAATTGGTTTTACAACATATATAGCACTTATTACACCACTACAATAAAATATTTTTTAAAATTTACATTTCTCAATGATGTTGATGTTTTGTTTTGGATGTGTCATGTCATAACATATTAAAATATTACATAAATTAAAATATATATTATATATTTAATAATATATATGTTAACACATTAAAATATTATATGTATTAATATATATATTATAATATTATATAAATTACTTCCCCGAGGTGTAGGACAGTCGGTGACAGAGTGTGTTGTTAAGCCACTCCGTGTTGTTAAAGTCATCGGTTCGAAACCTAGAGGGACAAAAAATCCAACCATGTTAAGGGTTGGTGTGGCTCAAGTCGGGTGCGATCCCCGGGTGATTTTGACAGCTTAGATGCCCCTGAGTCGCGGTTTCTCAAGCCACAAGTTAATTGCGTAACCAACAGGTCCCGCACAAATTAACAAACAAAAAAAATATTATATAAATTACAGTATATATTATATATTTTATAATATATATATGTTAACACATAAAATATTATAATATATTATATATTAAAATGTATATTATATTTTATAATATATATGTTAAGATAGTAAAATATTATATATATATATATATATTAAAATATATATTATAAAATGTGAAATGTTTAATTTTAATTTTTTAAATAAAATTTGCATTTGGCTTACTTAGCTTAACTAGAAGGAAATTTAGGTTATTCTCAAAACTATATGACAGCTACATTAAAGTAAAATCATGGTAAGATATTTTGTCCAGTACCGGTTATGACAAATCTATAAACTATGTATCATCATGGAGCAATAAGGCTTTCTCCATCCCTTGTGAGTCTATGTCGAATTCTTTTAAGAAGTTGATTTCTTTTAAGATTATGAAACTAGCTCATTTGTTAGCATATTATTCATGTTTCAAAGTAATCATCATCATCAATGATTATAGGGTGTTAACTATCATCTTCATTTCCAAATTTACTTGGCAGGGACTAAGCTGCCATGCAACCCTTGTTACCTAATCAATTCATGATATTTATTTAAAGATCATGGAGGCTCACTTATCCAACATGACAAATATTAAAGTATTATAATTGATATAGACTTCCTTTTCTATAGTATAATACAACTTTCCCCCTCTTTGGTGGTTTTACCACTTAAATCTTGGTGTCTAACCTTTGATAAGTGTGAATTATTTCTATGTGGTTTTTATTCCCTTGAGTATCCCACTTGTGATTTCCTAATGTGGCATCACAGTGATTGTGAAGTTAACTCCTTTTTAATTTGAAAATTAGGCAAATTGCAACAACTACAAAGTGTTTTGTTCTTATTCAGAAGTTTTGTTTATTGTTTTCACAATTAGGCCTCGTAGATTTCTTGAGCATGTGAAGAGACTCGAATCCTTTCTTTCGGTTATGGAATTGGATCCACAAAGCTCAAAAAATAATGTATGCTTAGCCATACAAGAGAAAATATAACATATAAAAATTATAAAACCTTAAAAACAAAGAGGAAAAATCATAGATATAAAATCAATAATGGGAAAAAAATGGAATGATGAAGTGGGAGAAGAGTGGTTGCTTGGTTGTGATTCTCTTGCCCAATTTCGCTATGGTTTCTCTACAAATCCCAAATTTGGCCCATTGCAAGATTGAAAACTTTCAACTAGAGATTGAAATTGGGGATTTTAACCCCTGAGCTCATTTTTTCCAAAATTACAAGTAATTTCCCAAAATTTTATATGGAAAATTTGACAGACACATTTCAGACTTCCTTTGATTTTAATCTGCAATTCTAGCTTCAACATGTTGCTTCTGGCCCATACAGGATAGGTGTTGAACCTGTGGCTCTGATACCACACTGTAACATACCCCATACTCACTTCTAGGCATATGTCACAAAAAATCCGACTTCTGTAAAAAACTGAATTTTGGATTTTCTTCAATTAATCTGTTTAATTCCTCTGATACCTTTATTAATTAGTATGCCTCGGATATGAACACAATTATGCAGTCCTAACAACATATATTCCATGAATAATTAAATAATTATACCACAACAAAATTAACATAATGAACCACACGATATTCATCATAAACACGTAAGAGAACACTTATATTTTAATGAAAATCACCAACTGGCTGCAGACCTCAGACATTCCTCCCAACCATAGACTATGTTATTCATTCACTCTCAACAGTAGGTCACCCCCAAGTTGGGGCCATGACTTCATCAGGGAAAAGGCTACTTAAGCTAGACTCATGTCCAATGTCATCCAACTCGGGACAAGGCTAATGACACCCACTCTAACAACAATTCCACCTCACAACCTCTCCAACCCTAGGAAGTGTAGATCTTCACTGTTCCATAGTCCTTTAGTTGTAATACTTCCCTTCCAGGGCTTCAACAACATGTTGTCCAGGAAGTCTCAAAGCTTAGTTGCACTTGGAACACAAGGATACTCACAAATAGTTATGGCACCCACTAGGCCAACACAACGGGAAACCTATTCCCAACAATTCTCTCACTTTAGGAGAAATGTTCCACAGGCCTAACAACCTGCTTCATCCACCCCAAGGATTTACAAGGTTACAATGCTACAAGGTTACGGTTGTTGGAGAAATTTTTATTTTCGACACACTAGTTCAGTGGGAGTTAACTGACTAGTTCTATTTTAAACTTTCTATTTTTACCATCACTATTATGCATGCATGCATTCCTAAGGAAAGTTAACTGCTTGATTGTTTTTTTTAATTATGAAATGTTTTTCTCTATATATGAGTGTATTCCACTCATTCATTGTATCATATTGATCATGATCTATGTATCAATCATCAGTTCATTGGAGTAGTGTGAATATGTTTTCTCATTCTTCCATATTGAATCTCTCTTCTTTTCTTGATAAGATTTGTTTGTACTTGTTTTAGGTAGATCTCATGTGTAGGTTTCCATGAAACACTGACATGGTATCAGAGCTATGTTGCTTGGAGCAAGCCAGACAAGCCAAAGAATAAGGAAAATTGGGGTTTCGACGAGCTAAATCCATGGTCGTACCTTTCAACAATTATTCCTCCCAAAATACATTTTTGAGAAAACAACCAATGAGGAAAGTAAATCAGCCCATTTTAGAAGTGGGTTTTCAACCGTTTGGCGAGAATCTTCACCATTGCTCAGAAAGTAAGCTGCAAGATAGCCTCCTGAAATTGATACGAATCCGTGGCCATACCTTTCTACAGTGATTGCTCCCCAAAATATTAAGTTTTTGAGGAAACAACTCGCGTGAGAAGTAAATCGATCCATTTTGGAAGCGAGTTTTCAACCGTTTGGCGAGATTCCTCACCGTTTGCTCAGAAAGTAAGTTGCAAGATCATCTCTTGAAATTGATACGAATTTTCACGTAAAGTGCCATTTCTGTCGTGATTTCTTAATTTTTCACTTGCAGATTGAGAGTAAATTTTTAGGGGTTTTTAGAAACAGTGGGAGAGATGGACATGAAAACTATTATATAGTCAAACTGGTGGTAATCCTCACACCATACAATTATTTTGATTGGAATCCTAAGGCGACATTCCAACTCAAAATAAAAGGACTATATAATTTTACGATGGCGACAGAAACAAAACCTACATCAGTGATTGAGAAGATGAGATGGGAGAACCGTAAGGATGAGGCCACATGACTACTTCTTGAGTTAATCTCCATTGATTTGTGGTTTCATGTTGCCGCATGCAAGACTCCAAACGAGATCTGGACCACCTTCGAAGGACTCTTTGGAAAGCAAGATGACATGCAAGGTCATATGCTTGAGGTAGAGTTGAATACCTTAGACCCTAAAAGTTTTGATAATATACAAGATTTTTTTACTAAATTTAAATCTTTGCTATTAAGCTTGCGTGAATGTGGTATTGATAAGTCTACATAAGAGAAACAACTTATTCTAACAATATTAGCCAAGCTAGGACCAAAATACGTTGTATATGTCTCCAATTCCATTATGGCAGGTGTCTTTTTGGAATAAATTGGAAAATGCCTACGTTGGCTCAGTTCATTGAGTCTCTTACACAAGAGCAGACGAAACTCATACAGATGGGCCTCATGAAAGATCCCAAAGCACATGCACTCACCATGCATGATGGAAAAGGGTCGTAAAATCAGAAATCGAAGCAGAAACGAAAGGAGTTATTACATCTAGAGTAAAAAAAGGAGGGATATTCCAAACCCTTCAAGGATTCTTCAGGTTTCAAAGATTCTTCAAATTCCAAAGGGAAGAAGAAGAAGGGAAAGCAGTGCACATATTGAAATAAACTGAATCATGAATAATCCACATGCATGAAGAAGCAGGTCGATCTTATGACACAGGTACTTCAGAGGATTAACCTTGTAGACTTCATTCCTGAAGGAGCCAAGAACAAGAAGGAAGAAGACCATGCGGCTAAGAAAGGTAATCATCATGCTCTGGTTGCAATTAATTCCTCATCTGATTCATGGATTATAGATTTTGGTGCATCACATCATATGGCAGCTAAAGAGAAAGTTTTTACTTCTTTGAGTTCATGCTCTGGACCTCCTATTCTCATGGGGGATGATACTCCAATAGCGATTGCAGGAGAGGGAAGAGTGGAACTCCCTAATGGAATTTTTGAGAATGTCTTACATGTTCCAAAGCTTTCTATAAACCTACTCTTAGTTTATCAGATCACTCAAACAGGGAAAAGGGTTGAATTTACATCAGATTCAGTTACTATACTTGACATGCATGACAGTTCCATTATTGCAGTTAGTGAGGTAGATCACAAATCAAGGTTGTATAAGTTCACTAAGTTTACTAAATATGACTCCTCTTTGCTACTTACACATGTTAATGATAATAGTAGAGTATGGAATGAGAGATTTGGTCATTTAAACTTTAGGTACATGCAACGACTTTCCAAGCAAGGAATGGTCAAAGGCTTGCCAAACATTCACTTTTCTGAAGGGGTTTGCCAAGGATTCATTCTTGGCAAGCATCCTGAAGAGAAGTTTGAAAAGGGGAAGGCAAGAAGAGCCTTCTCTTCCTTGGAGCTTGTTCACAGTGATCTCATGGGTCCATTTCCACATCTGTCCATCAACAAAACAAGGTATGTTCTTACATTTATTGATGATTACTCACGCTATACTTGGGTTTATTTTCTCAGACAAAAGTCTGAAGTATTTGAGCGTTTCAAAGACTTCAAAGCTCTAGTAGAGACACAAACTGGGAAGAAAAACAAGATCCTCCGTACCGACAATGGGGGGGAGTATATCAAGAAATATGTTCAGAATCTTTGTCATGAAGCTGGTATCCAGTTGCAGCACACAGTTCCATACACTCCACAATAGAATGGAGTTGCTGAAAGGAAGAACAGGTCTCTCAAGGAGATGACCAGTTGCATGTTGCATGCAAGATCACTTCCTTCCAAGCTTTGGGCCAAGGCACTTAACTGTGCTACTTACATACAGAACAAATCACCTCACAGATCTGTTGAGGATATGACACCTTTTGAGGCTTGGACAGTGACAAACCAGATGTCACATACTTTCGCATCTTTGGATCTAGAGCATGGGCCCATATTCCTTCTGAAAAGAGGAAAGCCTTAGATCCACAGAGCACACCTTTCATCTTTGTGGGATATCCAGATGATGTGAAGGGGTACAGATTGATTGATCCCTCTACAAATCGACTCATCATTGAGTGCCCTGTTCAATTTGAGGAGAGTCCTTTCCATGCACCTCCATTACGACATGCAAAGACTCTTGTGCTTCCATCAGTTCCAGACATCAGAGATGATGATTCCACACACTCAGATGCTACATATTCAGACACATATTCAAAGGATTATGTACATGCATATGAGCAGGTAGTACAACCAAATGAGGAGGCAACGTCAGAGCTTCAACAAATGCCTAAGTGGACACAGTCCACACTTCAGGCAGCATGCAACCTTGCAGGGGATACAGTGGATTCGAGGAGGACTGGATCTCAACATGTGGATCCTTCTCATGTATTTTCATCTTCTGAACCAGTGATGCCCATGCATTTCTATATGGTTCAATCTTCTGATCCACATACCTACAGTGAGGTTGTTGAAAATCCACTATGGAAAGCAGCCATGCAGGAGGAGCATGACTCTCTCCTAGAGAATTGACTTGGGATTTGGTTCCACTTCCACCAGGGAGGAAACTTGTCAGATGCAAATGGGTCTATAGAACCAAGAGAGAAATAGATGGTCAGGTGAGCAGGTACAAAGCCATATTAGTTGCAAAAGGATTTCAACACATTCATGGGATAGATTTTGATGAGAACTTTGCTTCTGTAGCAAAGATAGACTCCATTCGCTTGGCTCTAGCCATTGCAGCAATGAAAGGATGAGAAGTTCACTAGATGGATGTGAAGAATGCTTTTCTTCATGGTGACCTTTCATAGGAGATCTACATGGAGCAGCCACAGGGGTTCATTCAAAACTCATCTTTAGTATGCAGACTAAAGAAGTATCTCTATGGCCTCAAGCAGGCACCTAGAGCATGGTATGCAAAGATGGATTCTTACTTACTTTCACATGATTTTGTTAGATGTAAATCTCATTCCAATGTTTACATGTTGAGGACTACTGACTCTGTGATGATATTAGTACTCTATGTTGATGATCTTTTGCACACCGATAGCTTTGCTTAAGCCATTGCTTTGGTCAAAGATATTTTGCATGACAGGTTCTCTATGACGGACATGGGTCCACTACACTTCTTTCTTGGTCTTGAGACCAGTTAGGATGCTTTTGGCATCAAACTTTCTCAAGCTAAGTATGTCAGGGATCTTCTAGATATATTCCACATGACAGACTATAAGTCTGCACCTACACCCTTCTTATATGGGATTAGACTTGAGGATGGCGGGGATACACCATTAGTGGACAAAACTTTGTATCGACAGTTGGTGGGGAGTCTTCTGTATCTCACCCACACCCGTCCAGATATCTCATATGCGGTAGGAGCAATTTCCAGATACATGCAAGAACCCCATGATCTGCACTGGAAGGCTTCCAAGTGCATCCTCAGATATGTTCAGGGCACCATGAGTTATGGGATTCACTATGTAGTTGGTTTTGCATTAGATCTCATAGGCTTCACAGATTCAAATTAGGTTGGTGATAGCACAGATCACAAGTCCACATCCGGGTACACTCTTAGTTTGGGGTTAGGCCCAATTTGTTGGTTAAATAAGAAGCAATCGGCCAATGCTTTATCTTCCGCAGAGGCCGAGTACAGAGGAGTATTCAATTGTGTCATTCAAACACTTTGGCTTCAACACTTCCTTACCGAGCTTGGTATCCAGTTTCACTGTCCGACTATCATATGGTGTGACAATTAGAGTACACTGAGATTTTGCAGAGATCCAGTACAACAACAACGAACCAAACACATTGAGGTCCACATGCATTTCATGAGATATATAGTACATGACATGATCATTGATTTGTAGTTCTGTCCTTCCTCTGAACAGACTGCTGACATATTCACCAAGACATTCACTAAGCAAAAGTTTCAGACTTTGCGGGATCGTCTTACAGTGAAGAACACAATTACCTAGCAACTACCATTTCTTCTTTTGATACATTGTCTTTTGAGGGGGGGTTTTGTTCCCACATGGTTTTCCCTCTTTTCTCATTTTTTTCTGGTGTTCATTAGTTGCATTGTACATGAGTACCTAAAATGGCCTAGTATCCGTGACTCATTTTTTTTACTCCATAGTGATGTTCAGGGAGGGTGTTGGAGAAATTTATGTTTTCGACACACTAGTTCAGTGGGAGTTAACTGACTAGTTCTATCTTAGACTTTCTATTTTTACCATCACTATTATGCATGCATGCATTCCTAAGGAAAGCTAACTGCTTGATTGATTTTCTTAATTATGGAATGTTTTTCCCTATATATGAGTGTATTCCACTCATTCATTGTATCATATTGATCATGATCTATGTATCAATCATCAACTCATTGGAGTAGTGTGAATATATTATCTCATTCTTCCATATTGAATATCTCTTCTTTTCTTGATAAGCTTTGTTTGTACTTGTTTTAGCTAGATCTCCTATGCAAGTTTCCATGAAACACTGACAATGGTGACTCCTCCCCTCACACTCTCCAGGCAAGTTCTGAATGATGGAATGGAAGAATGGAATGATTTTCCACTAAAACCCAACATTATATTTGCATGTTCTTATCTTGACACATGACACTCAAGGAACTACTTTTTCCTCCACTTAGTAACTTAGGATAAAAAAAATAATTTCATAAGACTTATGACTTTAGGAATATATTATTATATTCCCTTGGCTTAATCCCACTTGAATTAGCCCCTTTTCCTTAGATCCTGCCCCCCTTTCCCTCTCGCAGAGTCCTATCCTCCTATACTCTTTCGTCTGACTTGGTCTACAAGTTTGATGTATTTCATTAATATATATGCAAGTGTGATTACAATTTACATTAGTCAGGCTCATTGGCCTTTCAACACATAGGCTCCTTGGCCTAAATCACACAGGCACTGTAGCCTCAAAACATATAAACATATGCATGTGGGCCCCAAAATACTTATATACACATGGGAACTATGCTCTAAAACATCTTGGCTCACCAACCTATAAAACATATGTACATTCACAACCTCGTGTTCAACTTGGGGGTATTACACCTAATGCTTTTGATTTCAGAGAATTAGTTTCTTAGTGCGCAAGTCGATTTGACTCAAAGCATAAGATGATTCAAGTTTTTGTTGAAGGGAGGAATCTCGTTCTCTTAACTCCAATTGTATTTAGAAGAATGCTACAACTCCCCACTCCAACCAAAGTCCTCAAGCTCCCAGATGTTGACTCTTTTCTAGACATGCAAGGTGGCAAAGTGAACTTGTTGAAAGACTTCCTAACACCATCTTCAACAATGCCAACTGATACTACCCACATTGATATATTCCTGCTATTTGAGTCATATCGATATTTTTCTTGGCTTTTCTCATGATTGGTGGGACAATATTCCACATCCTACATCCATAGGTAGGTTGTGTATGTTCTACACTTCTCTATTCGGATGAAAGTAATATTTTACTAGCCATAAATAATCTCGAATGAGATCTCTTATCAAATTTCCTATTCAATGAAGACAAAGAGGTTTTTTATGACCTCATATTTGGTTTTTCTCGTGGCATACTGTAATGTTTTGGAAAGATTCCCCCCAATGGGTAATGTTGATGTTGACAATGACCCTATCCGATTTTGGTATCTTGTGTTATGGAGGCACAAGGCACCACTCCACTTTTTCCAAGTACAAGATAAATTCATCAAAGAATTCAAACACGTTCTTATGAGAGTACTACCAATGAAAATTACATAGGAAGCTTTAAATTTTCTCAAGGGAAAAAATACATATGTATATGAGGAGAAATCTACCTACATGAGGTTGTACGGGTTTGAAAGAAAACCCTTCCTTCTTCCCAATTTTGTGTGTGATAAATATTTTTGTTGTTGAAGTTTGTAGATAACACAAGTCTTGGTCTTCCTTCCTTGACAGAAAGAAAGTGACAGTTTATTTCTTTACCTCTCCACATCGTTGACATTTCACTTAGAGGCCCAACCCATTTGGTCGAAACTGCTGAATTATTGAATTCACTACATTTGAAAGAAGTTGAAGCCTTCAAAATCTTTGACATCAAAGGAACATTTTCTTCCCATTTACCTTCAATTGGATATGATACAATTTTTTCAAGAACGCCAAAAATCACAGAGGCAGCTAGTGATAATGACCCTAATACCAGCCGAGCAATTTCTAGAAAAGATAAACAAATTTGCAATGCTAATTTGGTTACACAGGTCAGTTCAAATACCTAGATTACAAAGATAAAGTTGAAGAAGGAACGTCAACAAGAAAAGTATAAGCAAAGAGACAAAACTTAGACTATTGCTCATATTGGTTCTACTCCCCTCCCACATGAGAATTCCTCCTCTACCCAAAGAAGCCAATAGATTAATGTGAGTAAATGAGAGAATAATGAAAGATGTGTAGGAGGAGGTGATAGAGATGACCCTCCTTATTTCAATACGGAGAAAACTTATACTGTTGGATAGGCAAAAAGAAAAAAGAGTAATAGCAACAAAAGTTCTCATAACCATGAAGTCCAGAAGATGATTTATGATGCGGGAGCATCTTTCCCCCTCTAAAAACCACCTTGTAATTCAAGAATATAAAATGTGAGGCTTTTGTAAGAGGATAAGATCCTCAATTGTATGAATTGATCAATTAGTTAACAAATAGGGTTAAATGATATTCTTAGCAAGTAGTTGCAAGAATTTAGGAAGTTAGTTTATTTTGCTATGAGATGGAAGTATTGACTTTTTTTGTACTTATGTAGGCCTGTAGTGTAGCTAGAGAGGTAGTGGAGCAGAGGGGGGGGGGGTGCAAAGGGCCCATAGTAATAATAGTGGAGGCCATTCAATGTAAGGTGGACTAGGTCCACTATATTATTAAATAAGGCCCATTATGGTAGTTAGATATAATGAATGTACGAGGACTTGCTAGAAGGTTCTACTTCTAGAAGGCTCTTCCTTTAAAATGTTCTTAGGTGGCTGGTAGCGCTATATAAATGGGTTCAAGCAATGTAATGGGATATGAAGAGAAGTATTGTAATTGGATCTTAATCTCATTAGGAGGTTGCCCCCTTGAAGGGGCAAGTGAACATGAGAGGACCCCTTCCATAATAGGATCCATTGTATGGTGTTGTCCTACCTCAAGGGTTTTCTTATAATAAAAGTGTGGTTCTTCTATATTGTTCTCTGAATATTTGTGGTGTTTATGTATGCAAGTATTTGGTTCTTAACAAGTGGTATCAAAGAAGTTTCCTTTCAAAGCACTTTTCGGTGAAGAAAAAGTGGGCCGCGACATTCCATACAATTTTTGTAGAGTTTTGTGAAAAATTTGTAGAAACTGGTTGTAGATATGAGTTTCCCTTAGAAAAACACCCAATTAAAAAAAAAAATCGTCCAAAACGGAGTCTGGGAAGTAAAGTTATCAGCATTTTAAAATCTGTTATTTTCAGGGTTTTTCCGTAGACAACCACGCAATTTTATTTATTTATTTTTGTAGCAGTTGGGGCCAAATTTGACAAAAAAAATTACATATCTAAGTTCCTCTTTCAAAAATAGCTGATTTAAAAAAAAATCACCCAAATCGGAGCTTTGAAAGTGAAGATATTACTGATTTAAAATCAATCTTTTTTTTTTTGGGGGGGGGGGTTTCGGGACGACGATGGGACTGCATAGCTCATAAATTTTCACAGGGTGCTCATATTGCTACCAGATCAATTCCATTGGATAGAGAATTTTAAGAAATTTATTTTGGTATCTTATATGTGGTGTTTCCAGTGCATATTTGCTCCCAAATTCTCCTAGCCCTCCAGACAAGTGTTTAACGAGCTTTAGATCAAACTTTTCAAAAGATGAAACTTGCCATCCAGGAAGAATGTCAGGTAGAGATAAATGACATTTACATCATGTCTGAATATAATCAATAAATATATGTTTGGTATGATTTCGAGGTTGATTGTGATGATTGGTATATGTATAGTTGTCATTTTGGGGATGACAACTATTTTCATTTTTTATTTGATGACTCTACTCCACCTTCTGTAGAGAACATCAATGTGACAAAGCATGAGCCAATGATTACTACCGGTGTCCATCCTGCATATTCTATAGTGGTATTATTCCTTCTAGATTCCTCTACGACCCTTTCCCACTACATGGATGGATCTTCTTATTTAGATCCGCATGACAGGTGTCAGTCTTTGGAGCATCATTTTCAGTTGGTTATTGGGTTCCATATTTTAATTGAATGGCCTCCACTATTAATACATAACCACATTCCCATAGGGTACCTCAATAGATATACTACATTCCATCCCCTTCACATGTTTCGTCCTCGAAACACATGAATAAACCATATAATAGGATCAACTAAACAATGTAGCCAATTGGTACCAAGTATGACCATCCATCCATCCATCCTAATGGAAGACGAACATGATGTCCAAATGTTGCCTTGCCACCATGATTTAGATCTGCATCCTGCTGGTGTTGCCACGAGTGAGGTTCTCTAGCCCGATGTCTTCCTGTAGTGTCGATAGGCATCCATGCAACTTTGGATTCATTTCCTTTCTGGTTCCTTGTGGTGCATAAGTGTGTTGATTCTCACGCCCTTGCCTTGATGACCGTTGTTTCTCGATATGATGTGGATGATGATATACAACTATAGGAATATGTTCTTTGTTCTTCAAATCTGCAACACATTTTCCCTTTGATTCAATGATCTCCTTAGCTTCTTTATTGTGACCTTCATGTGGTTTTGCTTCATCTCCTTCTATAGACTCTGTCTCTAATTCAACTCCAAACTCAACAATAACTTCTTTGTTGGCCTCTGTGGGCCCATCTTTCTTACTAAGAGACACATCCTACAAGGTTATTTTCTTTTTCTTGTACCACAACTTCAAAAACTTATTTTGCACATTAATATTAATGGTACCCATTGATTCTATCCAAGGATATCCCAAAACAATATCCACTTCATCCATATCCATAGCATAAAAATCTGAATGCAACACATATTTTTCCACAGTGATCTTAAAATATTTAAAAATTTGAACATTTTCACCCTCAACCTATGTGCTTTGAACATTCGTTGGAGGAACTTGCAATCTATTAACCAACTGAACATTGATAAAATTATGAAGGCAAGTAGGGTTAATAGAAACAATGATATTTTCTTTATGAAGACATCCACAAACCTGTAATATAGAATTGCCACATGAAAATAAACCCTTGATTATTTATTTTGCATGAGACCATTTTTATAAAAACACTTTTTCAATTTCTTCATCGGAAATCCCCCTCATCTTGACCTGGTCCAATGATTTCCACCATGTGCCAACATCTTCTCTAAGATAAAAGACTAAATAAATAATCCACATCTCTTTCCATTATGACTTGTGGGCCTTTAGGAATTCTTCAATACTAGGGCCATCATATTTTCCAGTAAAAAATAGCTTGTTTTCCGTAACCCAAAAATAAAACTATGGTTCTTAAAAAGATAACTTACAGTGGAAATCGCGCGGTTGTTTCTAAAAAAACCCTAAAAATTTGTCGAATTTAAAATGATGATAACTTTACTTCTCAAGATCGATTTCAGCTCATTATTTTTTCAAAATTGGGTATTTTTTCGATGAGAATTCAAATATCCAATTTTTTTTGTCAAATTCTACTCATAAAGTTTCATATTAGAACATGAAGTGTGCCGCTCTTTTTTTTCCCTAGAAAAAATCTACAAAAAGAGCCAAAAATTTAATCCCTTCTTTGGCTAAGGAAAATAATTTGATACTAATTGTTAAGTACCAAATATTGAATATAGAAATACCACAATATATCCACAGAGCAATATAGAAAAAACCACAATTTATTATAAGAAAACCCTTGAGGTAGGGCAACAACATATAATGGATCCTATTATGGAAGGGATCCTCTCTTGTTCACTTGCCTCTTCGACAGGTCAACCTCCTAATGTGTTTTAGATCCAATTACAATACTTCTATCCATATCTCATTACATTGCTTGAACCCCTTTATATAGTGTTTCCAACTACCTAAGAACATTATAGAGGAGGAACCTTCTAGAAGTAGAACTTTCTAGTAAGTCCTCTTACATTTATTATATCTAACTACCATAGTGGGCCTTATTTAATAATATAGTGGACCTAGTGCACCTTACATTGAATGGTCTCCACTATTATCACTATGCCCCCCCCCCACCTCTCTAGCTACACTTCATTAGTGTGGTTTCTTCTATATTTCTCCATGGATATATTGTGGTATTTCTATATTTAGTATTTGGTTCTCGACAAGGCTCACGAGCATGATAGAGAGGAGGCCAAAAAAAATGTAGCTCAAGCCATTAGAGAGGTACGAGGTATTCATGGAGCACAAAAATTTTGCTAAGCCTCCATCTGGTGTATGAATGCCTCTCTGAGATATTGTGTTAATGTGTGAATGGTTAATTGAATGTAAGGATGAGTAATTAGGGGTTTTGTGTATGTATAGATCCTGTAATGATGAGTCATGGATGAAGTCGAGACGAGTGTGTGTGGATAGTCGAGAATTAATGAGTTTGAGCACCTACATCGAAGAAGGATAGGGTGGTTAGATTGAATCTTTGTGTGGTTGAGGAAGCCAACTGAAAACAAGTTTGGAAGAACAAGATCATGGAAAGGGAAATAGGGAAGTTCCTATGAAATTCAAATGGGTTATGAATTGATGGGAAAGAGTGCATATCCAACAACAATGGTGAAAATTCAGTGATAGTGATGTGGTTGGAGTATAACGTAGAACAAGAGTTGGGACGAATGGAAATTTGAAACATAGGAATAGTAAATAAAGTGGAACTCGATGAAGAACTAAAACCATTCACTAGATTATAAAAGAAGGTTAGGTCACCTTATTGACTGAAGGGAGAATTTTTGTTAATTAAAAGAGATAATGGTAAGAACAACTCTGCATTATTTTGATTTTGGTGAATTCAAAATATTTGAGTGTTGATAAAATCACGTTAATAGTGTGAGCATGGTCAAACGCTTGATTGAATGAACTGAGTATGATTATGGTTATTAAAAAAATCCCTTTCACAGTATCGAAGGACACAATTTGAAATTGTTGTGCGTGCTTTATGTTCCTCCCTTACCTGTTTAAATTATGGGATTGATTATGGTAGTTTAAGAATCAAGGTTTATGTGTATAAACCCCTGCAAATTTAGGTGTGTTGAGGGATTGTTGGGCAAAGGTATTAGAGCCTGAAAGTTGTGCAATTGAAGGTAAAAATATGCGCAGAAGAATCATGGATTCAATTGATGGAGTGAAGAGAAACCAGAGTGGAGTATTCTGGGAGAAGCATTTTGAATTCTACTATTTATAGAACAACATATTAAAATAATGATTGCAAAACCAAACACTTGTTGGTGTTAATTCCTCTTCCCAAGAGTCGATCACGGGTCATATGGGTGCTAGGTTTGTTTGGTTTGAGTTTTGGAGATTTACCTTGATGAACTTTGAATCCGAGTCGAGTTTCTCTTTAATGAATGGAAACCATACAATAATATCTCTATGGTGATTTGAGAAAATAACCACATGAACTCAAAATTCTTGTAACGCTTGTTCAGTTACAGCTACAGGATTATAAGTTCCTATAATTTTTATTTATCTCTAGAGCTCGGTGTAGAGATTGGAAGCTGGCAGAATTTTCAATTACTTCCTAATTAATTTAGGGAGCAAGTGAAGAGTTGTACATTTAATTATCAATCTGAGGTCGTGTTTTTCTTACGATCTTTCGTGCACCGAATATGAAAGTATAGTGTTGGAGTTTTCCAAGGAGTTGTAGCACTTTTAACGCCACAAATCAATATTTCATGAGACTTAATTAAGCCACTAGTTTACACCACTTCTTGTATTTATACTTTGCAGGAAAATAAATGTTACACTTGCGGAAAGTAAATCACTCTATGTGGAAAATGAATCACACTTGTGGAAAGTAAATCACACTTGCGAAAAGTAAATCACATTGCAGAAAATAAATCACTCTTTTTGCAGAAAAGGAAATTACACTAGTGTTTAATGGTGACTTGCTCAAGTATGATGGTAATCTTGACTTCCTATATCAGTTATGTAATTGTACATACAATACGATGTATTAAAAACACATTATCATCTGATGCATAAGAGAGTGACAAGTTATAAAATCGACAAAATATCAATCCCAAACTGTTAGAGAATAAAATTGTCACAAATCTGAAAGAAAACATAGTAGAGTAAAAGTTGTAAGCGGAGTTGCAACAATGGGAGGTGAAAAAATAGAGTTGCAACAACATTTGCGATCCACAAACTATTATAAATACACAAAAATCTGATTAACACTTGAGTCACAACATAAAGAAACTAAATACTAATTGTGCCTGAATTACAATTAAATGTTTATGAAACCAAGAGTTGCAGTGAAACGAAGAAACTACGAAAGGAAATAAACAACAATGAAACACTAATCCTATGTGAATTTACAAGAAATACCTGAGTAAGGAGGGGAGCCTTCCCCCTTAGACAAGGCAATGGATTATAGAATTAAAACAACATGAACACTCAACGCACCATCACACAAACGAAAGGAGAAAGAAAATTATATTTTCAAGCTTCTAAGTTATACAATACATCTGAGTATTATCGCCATAATCATTCCCCAAGCTCAAGGAAAGTTGGGTTTTTATAAAATACATTTGATGCCTAAATAAAACAAGGAGACACATGGACAACCATGAGAATTAGGTTGTTTATTTATTTACAATAATATCGCCAATTTTTAGAAAATAATGGGCACATGTTGACTTGGATCAACTGGGCGACAATTGATAGGTGAATTGTTGCCTCTTTTTAGTTGTCCACTTTCCCTTCATCACCTTTCCATGTGAGGAGTGATCTTTGACCAATGAATGTAACACTAACTGATGTGTTGGAAAAATATGTCTTGGAGTTGCAACAACAGGACTGTGTTTGGAATTGCAACAAATGTATCGTGCTTAGAGTTGCAACCATTGTATTTGCTCCTGTATAGAAATGTTAGTGCAAGAAGGTAACAATTTCCTTAAGAAGTATGTAAGAATGGCATAAAATTAGCATATGGGGGAAAATTCATACCTTGGTGAAAAGCGAGACAAACTAGATGAGGAAGGTATCAAGAGAGGATGAACAGTGGAAAATGGTAAGGAAAAACATATTAAATGGGTGTTGAAAACATGCCAATTTAGGCACCCGTCATCTCCCCCAACCCAAAATTGTTACATGTTCCTATGCAACCAACAATCATCCAGGGTCAGAGAAATCAACATGTCCATGGAGGTTGTTGATACTATAGCCCACCTCCCCTACTTCCTCTGGATGACTACATTCCTCCTTTTCATTGATGTTAGGCCATGTTGTAATTTCTTTATCCTCTACTGGTCCCTCCTCTATTTCAGTCTGAGTAGATTCATCAATCAACATAAAATATCTGGTTTAGACGACCACTTCTCTTGTTTCCTCGGTTTGAGTTATCTCCTCTAGCTTAATAGAGGGTTCCCCTACAACAAAATAACTTGTTCCAGGGTAACCTAATTTTCCAGGTGTCCTTTCTTCATCAAGTTCATCTTTCAACATTTTGAGGTTGAGTTGTAGTTTCCAAATTTTCATCCTCAACATTCTATTTTGTTTTACAAGGGATGCATATATATGCAAGGAATATGGAATGCTTACCTAGTTTGCATCAATGACCTTTTCTTCAGGACCAAGAACCTTAGGTTATGATTCTGGTTCTTGTGAACTAGTAAATCTTTCTCCAAAAGTGCTTCCCATTGGTTCTTGTGGATTAGCAAGAGCCTCTGGTTCAAGTTCATTTTACTGTGATTCTTGTGGAGTAGCAATCCCTTCCCCCAAAGTGCTTCCCATTGGTTCTTATGGACCAACAAGAGCCTCTGGTTTTGGTTCTTCTTTCTCTAATTCTTATGGGTTGGAAGACCATTCACCATAAGTGCTTCCTACCGGTTCTTGTGGATCAACAAGAGCCTTTGGTTCTGGTTCCTCTTTGCCTGATTCTTGTGGGTTGGCAGCCCGTTCCCCAAAAGTGATTCCTACTGGTTCTTTTGGATCAACAAGAGCCTCTTCTTCTATATATATTTTATGGATGGCAGCAAACCCCTCTCCAAGAGTGCCTCTTGCTGGTTGTTGTGGGTCAACAAGAGCCTATATTTCTATCCTTTCATCAGCTTCCAAGTTACTCCTTTCTGCTAGTTCTCGTGTGTTAGTGAGGGGCTTTGCTTCCATTTCTTCATCATCTTCCAGGTCACCGGTTTTTTCTTGTTATTTTGGATCAAGTTTTTGTTGTTTTTACTGAGTTGCAATCGTGGAGGTGTACCTCGTTCTTCTTTTCTTTGGAACATGGGTTGCCTCTTCTTGTGCCCTATTACTCTCTTTGATCCAAATGGATCTGGGAAGGCCTAAAAATCAAAGTGATTGAAATCGGACGAAACCAACACCATTTCATTGGGCTTGTTGCGTCGATTCTGTCCATATATTTATTTTTTTCCGAAAATGGACACCGTATGCGAAAGTTATCACATTCTGATCGATTTCCCAAACATGCAAAAAAGTCAACTAGTCAACATGTCGTACTGCTGATGTCAGCAGTTAGTCAACATGACTTCATGATGACGTCAGAAGGGACACATGACATCACGAGGAGGTGACACGTGTCACTCATTTTTGGCATTTTCAGGGGCTGATGTGGACCAATAATTTTTTTTTGACACGTGGTACTGTACAAACACGACACGTGGTTGTACAAAGTCATGGCGTGGCCCAATGAAAGTGGGCAGTATGGATGCTGACGGAGCATGCTAAGTGGGCAGATGATTGTGCGCGACTAGATTGTATGGGCCAATCCATAGGTGACACGTGGCCCAATCAGAGGGTGCCACGTGGCACCCTAGATTTAGCCAATGTTGGCTAGGCCAAAAATTTGTTACCTCCGGCGCTTTGAAACTCCAACCTATTTTCCAACCAAATTCTTCGCAACCACCAGCGGATCGACCAGACTACTCGTTGGAACTTAACCCCTAACCGGTACAAGTCTATTTTGTTATCGTTATGTACGGGTGTTTGGGGGTAGCACCCGATCGACAGTGGCTACCCGTTGAACAGGGCGCTTGGATTTATGGTTGCCACATGATCTGGATAGGGGATCTACCAGAAGTTTAGGACCAAGGGTCTAACCACTGGCCATATGGCTACCATGTGACCCGAAAAGTAGGGTTGGACCGAAGGTTTAGGGGCCAACGCCTAATGCTCGGCCATATGGAAGCACCCATATACCCAGGGGCCTAGAGAAAGGGATTGGTGCCCAATATTTTCAAATTTTTGGGTTTTGGACTTTATAATAAGATTTTTAATGGTTGATTATGTTGATTTTATTGGATTTTGGCCATTTTGGGGGGGTTTGGAGCCCAAAAAGAGGCCAAATATTGGGGGAAAGTTGGGATTTGATTCTCAACTCAAAATCCTATAAAAACTAGGTGTTTTTGACAGTCCAAAGAGGCAGAGACAACAAAATGATGAATTTTTTGAAAGCCTAAGCCATTTTTATGCAAGGAAGCCATGGAGGAAGCTAATTTTGGAGGCCATTTCCAGGAGCTACGCTCAACCTTTTTCAGTGCCGCCAGTTGTGTTGGATTCTTGAGGTCGAGTAGAACACAACCAGATCAATTTGTATTCCATTTGATGCATTTATAATGTACTTTTGAAGCATTGAATATTAATAATAAAGCCTCCCCCATTGAGACAAAGGCCCAAAGACGTAGGCAGCCTTGTCGAACTCCGTTATCAAGCTTGTTGTTATGGTTTGTTGTTCCTTACGTTTACTTTATGATCTGCATTCTTTATTATGGCTGCAATATTATTTCAATAAGATCTTCTTCTTTTCTTAATTCCTAACTGGTAATTTAACACATGCTTAAAACTCAACCAAGTCTTTTAAAGATCATTTTCGGCTCAAGTGGTATTAGAGCAGGTTGACAATTGGTTTTTTGAATTTGCATGATTACCAGGGAAAATTTAAGTCACGGTGAAGGCGATCTTGTAGAAGGAGATCCAGAGATTGGATCAAGAAAGAGGAATTCTCAAAGTGAGAAGACATTTGAAGAAGGAATGTCTCAGAACGAGATAGAGTTTCAAAAGACATTTTTCACCATGTCTGAGATGGTAAAGGTATTATATGATGATTACTTGGAATGGAAGAGGCATTTCCAAGGGGAATATTCAAAACAAGACAAAAGTGAAGAAGGATATGATCCTCCTAAACCTCCTCCTTCACCTTCTTCACCTCCATCTTCTTCCTCTTCTTCAAGTACAAGTGCAACTTCTACCGCAAGAAAACATTCCCATAAACATAAGCATTATATGCTATTACTTAGGCTTGATGTGAAATTCGAATTCCTCATGTATGGTGGTGAAATTAATGTTGAGAGACTTGATAACTGGGTCAGATAGATGGAAGTTTATTGTAGTGTGCAACAAATCAAAGATGAGGCAACCCAAATCAAATTGGCATCGCTTCCTCTTGCAGGCACAACACTCATCTGGTGGAAAAGTAAGTTGCAACATGGTACACAACAAGTTGGTAATGTATTTCCATCATGGAAAGATTTTGTTTTTGCACTTAGAAAGGAGTTTTATCCTTTGGGTTATAAATAAAAGGCTTTAATTGAATGACAAAGTCTTAAACTAAGAAAAGGACAAATGGCGCAAGAATAGACAGATGAATTTCGTAACATGGCATTAATGTTAAATATTCCATTACATACACAAGAAACTCTTATGAAGTATATATGAGGTTTACCTGCACATATTCGTAACATTGTATTTATGTTTGAACCTACTAATCTTGATGAGGTTTCTGTTCAAGAAACGTATATTGAAGCAGGGTAAACATGAGTTGGTGTATCAAGGGAATTATCTTCAAGGAAAGAAAACAAAAGAAAGGGGAATGTAAAGAAAGCAAATCCAGTGATAATGAAGGAAGGGAAGCTCTCTTGCAAGCATTGCAAGAAATAAGGGCATGATGATGACCATTGTTGGCAATTGCATCCAGAGAAGAGACCAAAGTGGTTCAAAGAAAGGAAAGGGAGCCAAATAGTTGCAACAACAACACGACCAACAGACTTGGGGTATGATTTAGGTGATGAGACTAAAATCACAATAGTTGGGTTAAGAAGTAAAATTGGTGATGGTTTTGATCCAAGAAGTAATATGTTTCATATAAGGGTCATAATGAAACATACTAAGATCGATACATTGATAGATAATGGATCTCACCCTAACTTAATTTCAGAGGAAGTGGTTAAGCAATTGGGATGGATAACTAATTTACATCACAAACCTTACTCACTTAAATGGATAAGTAACAATCATGAATTTCATATAAGAAAGAAATGCACTTTAAAGTTTGCAATTTCATCAAAGTTTGTGGATGAGGTAACGTGTGATGTGGTGCCACTAAATGAATGTGGAATGGTCTTAGGCAACCCTTATTTGTATGATCGCAAAGCAATATTCTACATGGAACATAATCAATATCACTTAACTAAAGAAGGCAATGAATATGTTGTACATGCTCATCACATAAAAACAAATCAATATCTTCAAACAATGGAATAATTAAGGAAGGAACCTTATGGAAGAAACACACCTATAATTGTGCCAAGTAAAGCAGTTGATCTTAAGCATGAACATGAGATGGTTGTAAAATGGAAATTCAATCATACTTTGCTTGAAGATAAGATAATGTCATGCAAGCACATCAAACATATTAGTTCATTTGCAGTCATATTTTTGATGTTATCGATGCTAATGTGTTCAACATGTATGGTAGTGGCTTCAGTAAGATGTGAATGAGTTCAAGTGGCTAACAATATGCTTTCAGTTGTCATGGTTTTTTTGCAATTGATTATGATGCGATAGGTGCACATGATAGAGTTTAAAGACAAAGGACAAGTGGGGTGGCCTATCTCACACTTGATGACTGGTTAATATCCTTTTGGAGGACCAAAAAGTCTTAGTGGGGAGGTGCGATCTAAATGGATCCAGGAAGGCCTAAAAATCAAACTTCTCGCAATCGGATGAAACCAACGCCATTGCATTGGGCTCATCACACCGATTCCGACCATGTATTTCTTTTTCCGAAATGGACATCGTATGTGAAAGTTATCTCATTTTGATCGATTTCCCAAACAAGCAAAAAAAGTCAACTAGTCAAAGTCAACAATCAACATGTCGTATTGTTGACGTCAACAGTACGTCAGCATGATTTCATGATGAAGTCAACAGGGACATGTGGCAACACGAGGAGGTGACACATGTCACTCATTTTTGGCATTTTCAGAGGCTGATGTGGACCAATAAAAAAATGACATGTGACACTGTACAAATGCAACACGTGGCACTATACGAACATGCCACGTGGCTATACAGAATGATGACATGGCCCAATGACATCTCGACATGTGGCAGTATGAATGTTGACATGGCAGGGTGACATGGCAGTACAGATGGTGACATGGCATCTGACTGAGCATGTTGACTGGGCAGATGAATGTGCGTTGAATGGATTGTACGTGCCAATCTAGAGGTGACATGTGGCCCAATCAAAGGGAACCACGTCGCACCCTGGATTTAGCCAATGTTGGTTAGGAAAAATTGTTTTTACCTCTGGTGGTTTGTACCTCCAACCTGTCGTCCGACCAAATTTTTCACAACCAACAGCGAACCAACCAGACTACTCATTGGAACTTAACCCCTAGACAGTACAAGTCCTTTTTGTTATGGTACTGTGTGGGTGTTTGGGGGTAGCGCTCGGTTGGAAGGGGCTACCCATCAACGAGGGTGCCCGAATTTATGGTTGCCATATGACCTGGACATGGGCTCTATTGGAAGTTTAGGACCAGGGATCTAACCATTGGCCACATGGCTGCCATCCAACCTAAAAAGGAGGGTTGGACCGAAGGTTTATGGGTCAACGCCTAGCGCTCGGCCATATGGTAGAAACCATATTCCCAATGGCCTGGAGAAAGGGGTTGGTGAACAATATTTGCAATTTTTTGGGTTTTGGAATTTATAATAATATTTTTAATGGTTAATTATGCTGATTTTATTGGATTTTGGCTATTTTGGGGGGATTTGGAGCCCAAAAAGAGGCCAAATCTTGGGGGAAAGTTGGGATTTGATTCTCAACTCAAAATCCTAAAAAAACAGGTGTTTTTGACAATCCAAAGAGGTAGAGACAACAAAATGATGAAGTTTTTGAAATCCTAAGCCATTTTTATGCACGGAAGCCATTGAGGAAGCGAACTTTGGAGGCCATTTCCAGGAGCTACGCTCAACCTTTTTCAGTGTCGCCAGTTGTGTTGGATTCTTGAGGTTGAACATAACACAACCAGACCAATTTGTATTCCATTTGATGCATTTTTGATGTACTTTTGAAACATTGAAGATTAATAATAAAGCCTCCCCCGTTGAGACAAAGGCCCAAAGACGTAGGCAACCTTGTTGAACTCTGTTATCAAGCTTGTTGTTATGGTTTGTTGTTCCTTACGTTTACTTTCTGATCTTCATTCTTTATTATGGCTGCAATATTTTTTCATAAAGATCTTCTTTTCTTAATTCCTAAGTGGTAATTTAACACATGCTTAAAACTCAACCAAGTCTTTTAAAGATCATTTTTGGATCACTCTTTGTGGAGGGTTTGTTGTCAGTGACCTCAACATATTTGTCATGGATTTCTTTTTTCAGTGTCGCAGTACTCTGGCCCCTTGTCGTAGTTTCCCTCCTAGGTCTCTTTTGTTGAGGAGTGTCAAAAACTGGGGCTACTGTAGTTGCGACACTCTTGCTTGGATATCGAGTTGCAGGTGTTGCTTCTCTTAGTGCCAGAAGTGCAACCGTTACTTCCTTTGGTACCAAAAGTGAAACCACTACATCTTCTGCAACTATAGTTGGTTCTCAGACAATGCCATTCCATGCTCGACCCTCCTTGTGCAAGACACGTTCCAACAACAACGTAACAAGCCCATGGTGTGAAATAACATCCTTGGGATTCTTCGATCTCCATGTGATTGTCGTCATGGTCTGTAAAGTTCTGAAAATAAAATACGACATGTTGATGGGTCGACCATGTCCATGGTAGTCCAAGAGTCAGATATGTTTAAGGTAAATGACCCTAGAGCCAACCTCACATGTAAAATAACGTTGCATGATTATGGCCACATCCTACCAAGGGTGTGGGAGAGACCACCTTTCAAACCCTGTGCCCTTCTTTACCAATCCTTCTCCTGGCTCAAGAAATTGTCACAAGATTTTGAGCTTGGAGGTTCTTCTGGAATACCACCTTTTGCATGTCAATGGCATGCCTGCAACTTTTGTGATTGTCTCTTCTGTTACTTCTACTAGGGTATCTACTACCATATATTGTTACACCCCAAAATTTAGAGCGAATTCTAAGGCAACTTCGTCGTCATACCCCTACAAAAATTGTACATACTCCATCCATCTAGCTTGGTGGAGAATATGCCCACTATGATCATATGCTTCGAGTAGCAGTGATTATGTGGGTTCTCTACTTATAAGGGAGCCTCCCATGATTTCTCTTTTCTCCTAACTTCGATTGCTTATGATTGCAAAGGGAAATTGTTGTTAGATGGGTGGGGGATTTCCAATTATGGTGATAATGGTGGCGTTTATGGAAATTATGGCACAGGGTGGGGATTATGGTGGCAGTGGTAATAATAGAAACATATGCCACTTAAATCCTATTCATTACACATTCGATCGAAAAATGTGTTTTTCCTTTCTTACATTAAGTGGCTTTCCCTCGTAGGAGTATTGTGTTGGTGGCTTGGTCCCACGATCAATCGACCTTTTTGTCACTAGCGGAGTTGCAACGACGTATACGGAGTCACGTTGGCCGAAATCTTAGCATTGACGTTGGGGGCCACTTATTTTTTCCACCGGCGGATGAGAGTAAAGTAAAAGCTACAAGCAAAGTTGCAGCAACGGAGTTGTAGCACCAAGAGTTCCAACAATGAGAGCTGCAACAACACGTGTTGCAGCATTGGTGGTGCAAATTATAGTTGCAATAGTGGGAGTTGTAGCAATAGGTAGTCTTCCTTATCAATGTATCTAGGCGGTAGTCTCCCTTATCCCGATTAGATGTCGATTTATTAACAATGGAATTGTGATAGACATATGTAGAGTTACGGTAGAAGGAGTTGCAACAACAAGAATTGAAGCAATGGAAGTCGCAACAACGAGATCAGAAAGAGTTGCAACAACGAGGGTTGCATCAAGTGAGAGTTGCAACAACAACGTTCTTCTTCCCTACATATCTTGAAAAAATTTATTGGCATAGACAAAATTTCAATACAAACTTGATCAGAAGGATCCTGACACAACCAACATGAAACCGTGAAGTGTCCTTCTTTCTCTCATTTTATATTTTTTAACATGACCTGTGCCAACATAAGTTGATTTTCACAAAGCATGCCCCCCAAGCATGCCCCTAAGGGTTTTCACTCATGGGTGGACTATTTTATTATTATTATCATTTTTTTTAAGGATAAATGAATAAATCACTCAACATCTATTCCCCCCCTTGTTTACAATCTTCAAGAAGTTGTCGGGCCATCCACTAGTGATATTATTCGGAAAGGCTTCGTTTGATAGGGGTTTATTGTATAATCGAAGTCTGTGTCTATTTTCCATCGGAGCAATTCTCTTACTATTGATGGTGCAAAGTTTGATGGTTCCATTGTCATATATAATATCAATCTCATAAGGCCCGAGTCATTGAGTGCGAAACCTCCCTTTGAAATCCTTGTCACACCGTTAACCTCTTTGGTGTTGGAATATTGTTGTGCGATGTAGGCCATCTTGACGAAGTTCATCTAGTTCGTTGATCTGGAGGAGTCTCTATTTCTAAGATTTGGTTAGGTCCATTCCAGGTTGTACGGATGTTGTAAGTGTTTAGATCTTTGTTTCAATTGGCAATAATACTCTCTTTCCATACACCAATTCATATGGGGTGTAGCCAATAGTAGTTATCCATGATGTCTGGTAGGCCCATAAAGCCTCGAGTACCCGATCAACTTAATCCTTAAGGTGTAGTTGGACAATCTTGTCGATGATAGCCTCAAGGATTTTGCTTGTCCATTGGCTTGCAAGTGGTATGGTGTTGTAACCCTGTGTTTGATCTTGTATTTTTCCATCAAGTCTCTGATGAGCCTTGAAGTGAATTGTGTTCCTCCATCAGTAACTATCTTCTGACATATCCTGAATCTAGTGAAGATTTCTTCATGAAGAAATCCCACTACTGCTTGTTCTGTCATGGGTGGGAGTGCTTTTGATTCCATCCATTTTGTGACATAATATGTGCATACTAGGATGTAGGGGTTGTGATGGGAAGAAGGATTGATTGACCCTACAAATACTAGGGCCCATTTATCAAAGGGTTCCAATACCAATTGAGGATGTAAGGACATCTCATATGATTGCACCGGTCTTCCCGTGCATTGGAAGCTATCATACCTTTTTACATATTCCTTGGAATATTTGGAGATAGTGGGCTAATATTACCCTTGGTGAAGTACCTTGTACCCAACCCTCTTGTCTGCAAAGTGGTCTCCACATGGGATGTCATGGAAGGCTTTCAAGATCTCATGGATCTCGTCTTCTCATATGCATCTTCTAATAATTAGATCCAATCCTATGTGGAAATAGAAACCGTCGATCCATGAGAATCTCCAACTTTGTTTGATGATATTTTGTCACTCTTTTGAAGATTAATGATTTGGTAGTCTACCTGCAACCAAGTACTTGGCAATATCTGCGAACCAAGGAGAGTTAGTAGAAACCACAAATAGGTGCTCATAAGGAAAATAATCTTCTACGGGTGGCTCATTTTCATTAGATGCGAGTCTTGAAAGAAAATCAACCACTACATTATCTTTTCCAGGTTTATTCAAGATGGTTATATCATATTCCTGTAATGACAATAACCACCTAGTTATACTGCCATTGGTGATAGGTTTATTCATTAAATATTTTATGGTAGCATGGTCAGTATGCAATATTACTGGATATCCTGTAATGTAATGCTAGAATTTATTAATTGCATGTATTACCACAAGAAACTCTTTTTTTGTAACCATATAATTTAGTTATGTGGTCAAGAGATTCTTAATGATGTAGTAGATTGTGTATGGATCCTTTCCTTTGAGTTTCCCTAGAACAACTCCAATGCCAGTGTTTGATGCGTCTGTGGAAATACTAATCGGGAGGGACCAATTGGGTCATCTTAAAATAGGAGCCCCAAATACTTTAGTTTTCAATCCGTCAAGTGCATTCTCGCATAAAAATTTGTTTATAAAAACTCATAATATTTGATAAGCAAGGCAAATAATGGACGACCAATTCGTGAAATTTTTTCAATAAAGCAATGATAATAACCAACATATCCTAAGAAGCTTTGTACCTATTTTTGTGAAGACGAAGTTGAGAAATTTAATATTACCACGATTTTTGTTGGATCCACTTGAATGCCTTTAGTTGAGATGTGGTGTCCCAATATGATGCCCTTAGTTAACATTATTGCACGTTTTTCATTGTTGAGGGCAACATTTGATTCTTTACACCTTATCGATGTTTTTTCTAGATTTGATAATGCCTCATCAAATTCATTACCATATGTCGTGAAATCATCCATATAGATTTCTACACATCATGAATCAAATCAAAGAATATACCAATTACAAGTCTTTGAAAAGTGGCAGGGGTGTTACACAGCTTGAATGGTAGACCTGATAGGAAAATGTCCCCCATGGACAAGTAAACATTTTTTTGTCTTGATCCTTGGGTTTCATTTGGATCTAGTTATACCCATTGAATCTGTCGAGAAAATAAAAGTATTTCTTTCCTACTAACGTATCCAAGACCTACTCAATGAATGGGAGTGGGAAAAGGTGCTTGTGTGTTGCTTTGTTGAGTTCTCTATAGTCGACAAAAATTCTCCATTTACTGTTTTTCTTTGGTACCACGACGAGAGGGGGGACCCATTGGCTATCATAAATTACATAGATAAAGTTGGTTGTGAGCAATTTTTGTAGCTACTCCTTGATTATGTCCTTCAATGCCAGATTCATCTTACGCTGGGGCTAGCGGATGGGTTTGTATCCTTCCTTTATGTATATGTGGTGTGTGCATAAGTCAAGATGGTTTCCCTTCATGTTAGCGTAATCCCAGACAAAGGCATCACTATGATTTTGTAACACTTTAACAAATCACTCTTTTTGTTGTTCAGTTAGTCCCTGGTTGATTTTCAAGATTTTTCTCGGGCCGATTTATATGGTTTTTGTGGGGGACCCTTGGTCCTTTTTTGGAGGGGATTAATGTTCTAAGAGTGAGATGCTTGTTGAGGCTAGAGAATCCTATGTTTCATGTTGCATAACATGCTCAAGAATATGTGAGTATGTTGAGGAAGAATAAGCTATGAAATCATTGATCACGTCATCCTTTGTATTCTCTCTAATGGATAAGTATTGATTGATAGAGAGGACTTGATGAGCTTCTCCTTCTTCATCACTATCTTCTTCGTCGGCCCAGAGTGGTGTCTCAAGATCTATGTTGGGTTTGGCGGGAGTATAGATGGTTAATTGTTTTGTCGAGGTGCCATGGGGGATGGTCATGTTGACCGACAACCAATGTAGGCATCAACAGTGGCCAACCAAGGCCTTCCCAAGATTAAAAGATACCCTCCCAAAGAGGTTTTATATTGTAGGACCATAGAGTTGGTGGGATATTCCCATGAATGTACGGAAATGACTACATCTTCTAAGATTCCCTCTAGTTTGATAGTTGATCTGTTAGCCAATTGGAGTACGAATAGGGTTTCCTTAAGGCCTATGAGTCCTAAGTCTTGCATGGTTTTGCGTGTCATGACGTTGATGCACTAGTACATATGACCAAATTTGCGATGGTTTTTCGTTGATATTGCCACACTTATACATCGCAATTTCCACAAAAGCCGAGTTTTTTTTCGTCGGAATAATTTCGTTGCTCTATCAACGATCCAGGTGTGCGTGGAAACATCGACGAAATTAGCTCTCCACATGTCACCACCTCCAAGTTTGGTTAACCCTATGCATCGTTGCAATTACGACGAAACCTTGTTGCAAGTACAACGAACAACCGTCGTTGCAATTGCAACGAAAATTTATGACAAGTCAAAAACTTACGATGCAGATGTTGTATGTGCGACGAAAAACTATGGAAACTTGCGACGAATACCCATGGCAATAGCGACAACATTGATTCATCAAGACCAAAGTTACGACGAAGATGTTGTATGTGCAACGAAAACCTGTGGCAAATTGTGACGAAAGTTCATCGCTATTGCCACGGTGGTCAAAATGCAATTTGTTTTCGACGAACTATCGTCGATATTGCAACGATGGCATTAAGTTTAAAAAAAAAAATTACATGAGATATGGTATTACCATATTACATTGTAATATGGTAATGCCATATTACAATGTAATATTGGATTGCCATATTACATTGTAATATGGTAATGCCATATTAACCCACAATTAATTGCAAGCCAACATGAAGAAATATGAGCTTGGAAAGCAATTATTGTTTTGTATGGATTTTGTAGTTAGAGGATGTGAAATTTGTATTGACCTAAGAAATATAAAATTCGTTGTAAATTGGTTGATCCAAGATAATTTAATTGAACCAAGGTAATTCATGGGGTTAGCAAATTATTTAGGAATGAAATGTCTCTTCAATGCACATTAGAAAAGGCAAGTATAACCTTTCAATTCATTGCAATTGAAAACCAATTAACTGAAGCTTTGACATGAAAGAATTGTAATGCATCAATACTAAATCAAATGAAACTTGCAATTTCATTTGAAATCAAAGCAAATTTCGCATGATACATAATGGCGGAACCTTTGATACAAAGAAGGAGTTGTATAACATAACACTTGAAACTTTTGTTGGTGCAATCATAATATACCCCAAATAAGATAAGGAATTGTACATCATAGTTTAGGCATTGAAGTATGATAAATATGATAAATATATACAT
>ML779917.1:369625-445300 GCA_009831015.1 Picea engelmannii | reverse complement strand
CCTCTTTACCACTGCCTTTCTCTTCTTATCAAAGAAGAACTCATTCGAAGGGAGCTCTTCTACCCTTATAGGCCTCAACTCTTCATTGAAGATCCACCCTGCATCAACATTTCTTTGAGTCGATTGTAAGGGAGTAACTGATGTGATAGGTTCTCCGATCTGCTTCGCTGATTTTCCCGAAGTAGTAACCAGACTCTGCTTCTTCGGTGGGTCGGGAGTCTTTATCTCTGTTTTCGGACTCTTAGTTTTCTCTCCCTCGTCCTAGTGTTTTTCTTTATCGGGAGTCGCATCCTTAGAGGCTTCGGCATCTCTTTGTTTCTCCTTCACCATACTCGGACTCTCACCCCGCAACTCTGCGGGAAGACAACTGCGTCGATGTTCCTGGAATTTCAGAATATTGGCTCTTTCCTCAGGTGCCAAGGTTTGTATCCGAGCTAGAATCTCAGCATAGGACCTTACGCCTCGAAAAATGTCATCCGAGGGTGAATTATCATGCTCAAATCTCTTAATCCCGCAAATGGCCAAATGATTGCTCACGACCCTTTGCGGATCGTGCTTCTTGTATTCAATGAGGACCAAATTTAGGTCTTCCAGGGCTGCTGCCTCAGCTTTGGCATGCTTGAAATTTAATAAAGAATATGAATTTAAATGAATAGGAAAAGGTGGCCATACCTTCTTTGAGTATCCCTTAAGCTCCTTGCTTATACCACCGATTATTTTTTGTCTGGCAACCTCACGACAAGCCATCTTGTAGGGAATGAACAATGGCAATGCATGCGGGGGAACAGAAGCCCTGAAAACTCTGAGGTATGAAAATTCGGCTTCTACATACTAGTCTGCTATGTTGCTCAGATTTATTACTATACTGTTCGAGGTCCTGGGTGACGGGTAACCGAAAATAGTGACATGCAGAGGCACCATCACCCAGTTGAATATTTCGTATACGAAATTTGTCGCTTTGTTTTCCCATAATTTTGAATGATAGACATGTATGGGCTCGTCTTCTGTTGGAGTCCAACTCCAACTCATTAAGGGAAATGGTGTCAAAAAACAAACGGCGTCCATAATGTATGCAGACATAAAAAATGAAGATGCCTTCCCGCTCTCTTTCTGTGCCCGATACTCCGTGACCCGACTGGTCAAGCTATCGGACAACATCTTCACCCAGTCGAAGGAACTGCCCTCGGCAAATCGAAACATTAGAGGCACCCACGGAAGAAAAAAATGTGAGGTGTCCTCTCTCCCGTATAACCTGCATGTCATCATGGCCACATACTTGTACTACGGTTCTAAGGAAGCTATTGAATATATGTCATGGCTATCAGCCCTGAACTTCGTGGCGTGCGAAACCCAATCTCTTATTAAACTGGACATGGTTTTATCATACTGTACACATTCCTTCTGCTTGAACTCGTCCAAGAATTCGGCGCCATATTTATAGTAGGACGTTGCGGGCATCTTATACATGGCTTGCAGATGTTCAGGCCTGAAAGTCCTGATGGTGACTTTTTGCTCATTCACGATGGTTCTGGTCGGTATGTCCACATGGTCTAATGCCCATCGGACCATGTCATAATATGGAAGCAATCGTGGCCTGGCTGCTACTTTATGCATTATGGATTGAATGACGATCTTATACTTGGTGGTTATGTCATCTTTTTCATTGTCGCTTGAGTCATCAGAATAATCCACCAATCCGACCTGCAAAACATCTGAAACAAATGACCAATTTGGGACCGAGTCGATACTTCGAGGCGAAGTATCAACAACGTTGTCCGAGCCTTGTCCCGAAACCTCAACACTAGCTTTGGATTCTTTTCACGGAGCCATGGCTGGAGATTATGTTTTAGCTCTTCTGAGATAGAAATACGTATACATACAGAACTCAACTCACCGAGAAAATGTGCTCTACATAATGTAGAAATGAATTTGCTATAATGCATAACCGTTCTATATATATTTGAAAACTAGTACTCTTTCAGATGAAATCTGTCAAATAATGCTCTGAATTAAATTTAACCATAAAAACCTGAGCTTTATTCATCGATTCGCCCTATTTCCTAATTAATGCCATAAATTTTGGTGGTTTGAAGTGTCAGTTGGCGTATGGAAGAAAAAAGGTTACCTCGTAAATCGTGCAAACATCAAGAAGCAGGATGTATTGATTTAGCTTAATTAATCTGGCTTTACCAACGTCAATTAATCTTTCGCCACTCGTTGTATCGGGAATTTTGGTTTAACACTTTGAACCTCTAACACCTGAGATTGCGATGATCGACTTTGGTTAATAAAAACGTAATCATGATCGGGGGCTTAATTAATTACGTAATTATTATATTCTCCATATCGTGACTCGGATTTTCGAAAATAAGTTTCCGAGAAGTTTGCATGCCGAGCTGCGAAACCGTGAGATCGCGATAATACGACTTAATTAAAAAGGGAAGATAAACTCGGATTAAGTGATTAATTAATCACGTTTATATCCTTATCGTGATTTCGCGAGTCGGGGTTTAGATGGTGTAACTTTTTAAAAAGAAAACGTCGAGTGGCAAATTGTCGACATAACTGTTACCATGGTTTAGCTTTTACTTTTAACCTTGACACGAGTTACTAAAATAAGGACTTCGTGTTCTCGGCTATCGGAGCTACAACAATAAACTTTTGGATTTGGTGAACGCCAAGGTGCGAAAACCCGATGATGTTTAATCATGGTTTAGGAAAACTTTACTCCCGTTACTGCTCTGGGTAAAAATTTAAAACGATTTCGCCATTTCGTTGCTTGAGATGTGTGAACTACGTGATTTATAGCATTCGACCTACGAGATCCCGAGGTAGAACAAAAGAGGAAACTTTTTTACGAAAGGTAGGACTCACCTCGAGAGTATAATAATCATCGTTGCTCGTGTGATAAAGCTTCAGAGATTTTGAAACCACAGAGAGAAAATACGAAAACCATCTTTCGATTTCGAGCATTAAGAATGAAATTTGTGACGGGCCAGAAAAACAAAGGCGACTCCAACAAGAGTGATGCCCTTTTTAAAAAAAGGCATAAACGGTAACCAAATAACCACATGATAGTGTAAGCTACTTTATGAAGTGACCCACTTTTATAAAGAGAAGTGGAGATCACTTTTACAATGAAGTTACCTTATAACAGAAAAGTTGCATGCAAAATAAATAACTCTAAAATAAAATATAAAGCTACTTATAGTGATTCACTTTTATACTTGAAGTGAAATGCACTTTATAATTTTTAGCATGAACTTTTTCAAAAAAAGTAACAAAAGAGAGACTTGAACTCAAGACCTCTTACTTAATAAGGCAAGTTTTAACCAAATGGTCTAACAAAACATATTGTAATGTTCAGAAGAAGGATTATTGTTGTTGTTGTTGTTGGAGAGCATGTTAAAAAAAAAAAAAAACTATTTTCACACAAGAAAAAAATTTCGCTTCTCGATGACAACAAGGGTTAGATGACGATTAGCTTACCCGGAAGATGCACATTTTCCTATCTGTTTCTAATTTTCTGAGATCACACAGAGCACGGGGCAAAGAGCATACGCAAATTTGAAAGAGTAGCAACCCAGAAATAAAAAATACAAACAGAAATAAAATCAAAATAAAACTTTGCAGAAATTTTAAAAATGTGTATTCAGGCTTTATACCTCTGGATCTGACTGTAATGGTTGTATCTTGGGCAAACGGAAACCTTTTCGAGTGAAACAAAAAGTGTTCCTGATTGAAATGAGTGCGAAGGACGCAATAGAACAGTCTTCTCAGACCAAAAATGTACGAAGATGACAGAAAATGGAGATGAGGAAACTCGGCTTCAAGATCTCGATCTACAACAGGAGTGGGTCTTCAAACAAGCTCTAATACCATGTTCGACAATACAGGTATTCCAACAGAGGGCAAACACCTTCAGTAACCACTCACGTAACTAGATCAAAGATCAACACACCGATGTTTTCACATGGTAAAACCCCTACAGGGAAACATCCACGACCCTAGCGAACGCGGCCACTTGGAGCAGTTTATTAATGCAAAGAAAAAAATTACAGAGAGATTTTACAATAGAGTTTCTCACAATCGATCATCGGCAAATGACCCTCCATGCTCTTTAAATAGAGATCATGGACCAATCGGGTGCTAAGCCACGGATCAATGGTCATTAAGATCGAGGTGAGTATGAACCATCGGATCACTCTGTGTCGGGAACATATCATGACCGTGGGATTTCCTAACTACAAATGCATACTAATGCATACTAAAGAAACACACTATAAAACACACTTTTACCTAACGACACAATAGACCAAGTAGATCTTACTAACTCCTAAGTGTCTAAATATCCTAACAATAATGTCCATACCTCGTTCTGAAGGCAGTCTTGTTGATGTCTTATTCTTTAATTCTCACTCAGTGATATCAAGATCTGAGACCAATCTTTGAAAATATCTATGTGCCCCTCAGTTGGTCAAAGAGGTCATCTATCCTTGGCAAAGGATACTTGTTCTTTATTGTTACTTTATTGAACTGACTGGAGTCAATACAAATCCTCAACCTACCACCCTTCTTCTTCACAAACAATATTGGAGCACCCCAAGGAGACACACTTGGGTGTATATACCCTTTCTTCAGAAGCTCTTCAAGTTGCATCTGGTACTCTAGACATAAATTTATAGAGAAATCGATATCTCTTTTTGGTGGCAACACTAGTATTTTTTTAAAGACATGTTCAAGTTCTTTTAGTACTACGTAGTCTTCAATATTTGGCACTTTATCCTTAGGTGCCTCCTCCATGTGCATTGCAAATACTTGACATCCTTTCTTGTAGCTTTTCTTCAATTTCAAGGATGAAACTTTTATGATAGTTACAACTCTTGGAATACCTTGAACTGCTCTTTAGTTTCCTTCCTTATCCAAACAAGTAATGCCTTATTGTAACAATCTACAACAACATGATGTTGGTTGAACCAACCCATACCATTGAGGCAATCATAAAATTCCAAAGGTATGATATTCAAATAAGCTTTTGTGCTTAACCCATTCATATCCATTGGACATGCCTTATCCATCTCATGATTTTTCCTTTTTTCCCCTGTACCTAACTACACCAACCAAGGTTTTCCAAGGTTTTCCAAGCTTGCTTCTTGGCAATTGGAATGTTTCCACCGTATTAGGATCTACATAACTATGCTTAGATCCTGAATCAATTAAAGTAGCAATGAGTTGGTTATTAATCTTACCTTCCACTTCAATCATGTGCGACTGAAACTCAACTTGCTTGTTATCCAGGGTTGCGTAGATCCTTGGTAAATTTATGCCCATGTCTTCAACTGTCGCAACATGTTGTACATTATGAACAATCCTCCCGTTTTAACCTCTGTGATAACAATCTCTGTCCATGTGGTCTGCCCCACAACCCCAACATTGAATAGGTGGTTGCCTTGGTCTTTTCCCCATTATCTCACTCATTTTGGGCTCCTTGGGAGTTGGTTGTCCTTGAGAATTATTTTTGAAAAATGGTGGCTTAGTCCCCTTCTTCCTCTATTCCATCTTGTTTTTCTTCTTGTCTTCCCAAGCCTTTTGGAAATTCGACCTTCCCCTTTGTTGATCATAGAGACATTTAGCTCGCCTTATGGTTTCCCACTTATGGTTTCCTCCAATGTATTGGGGTCGTCATATTGTATCTTGTCATCGATAAATGATGACAACCCACTCATGTACCTATAAATTTTAACTTGTTCATCCTTGATGAATGCAACATATTTCAACATCTCTATTAATCTTCTTCAATACTCATCTATTGTCATACTCCCAAGCTTGAGTTCAAAGAACTCCTTCATTTTCTTGTTATGGTATTCCTTGGTTAAGTATTTCTTTTGAAAATAGCTTTGAAGCTCCCTCCTAGTAACATTCTTCTCATCAATGTTTTTCACTTGCACGAATTGATCCCACCACATTGATGTTTTTCCCTTTAGTTGATAGATGGAAATTCTTTCGTCTTCTTATGCACAGTAATTATGCAGCTGGAAGTACTTTCTCATTCTCAGTAGCTATGTCTCTGCATCTTCATCCTTCCTGTGCTCACCATCAAAGGTAGGAGGCTTGATCTTATTCATTTCTCCATGTACCTCATCCACCCCATTCCTTCTCTTATGATTTCTGACAGGAGATGGATTTGAGCTATTGTTTTCTTTCCTAAATGAACGCTTTGGTGAGTGGTGATGATTCCTATTAGCACTTATTGTTTCTCTTCTTTTACCACGATAGCTATGAATTCTTGACTTTCTTGACTTTGTCTACTTATCCGTTTTCCTTTCTACTCTATCCAAGCTTTGCATCAACTTGATATTGAAACCTTCGTGCTACTCCTTAGCTTTCATAATCCTCCAATTATCAACTTTATAGCCTTGGACATCTTTTTGCAGCCCCTTTATGGTTTCTACTAAGTCTATGCGCTCCTCTTTTCCTTCTCTATGCTCATTGGATTATGTACTATCAATACCCATACCGATATACAAACCCCTAAATTCATCATCGTGGTTGTAACTTCACTACACATCTTCCATGCTTTTGAATCTCTATGTTGATTTTGTCCTGATCCAATCGCTATTGATTTTGCAAAATTTGCTAGCAATAAGATTTGTCATATGAAATCATGCGACAACTTCATGAAAGCTCTGTACAATTTTGTCAAAATCCTTTCTTCTGATTTCTTGGATGATTTTCAAGTCCCAACTCAAAAATTTTGGGTGAATAATTAGACTCCTCTATCCAAAACTTTCCCTTGCACAATTCTGAGTCTTGTGTAGTAAATTATGGTCATTTGGAATTCACCCAAATACCATTTTTGTCTTTCTTTCTCCTTTCTGAAGCCCGTGCGCGCTCTAGTGTTCAACACGTATCAGTTCCACAATGCGCGATGTCGATATTTAACAAATACACCATGTATCAATAATATGCATGCACCACAAGTTCTCCTCTACGCAGCCCCAAATTTTAGTGTGCACACCCGCACACCATTGTTTTCTGCACATTTCCAGCGTCACACCCGGTAACATTAAAGTTAAGTGCGCACACTTCTTTACTCTTATTTTTGGCGCACTACCAGTTCTACTCTGTGCGATGCCAAAGTTTAGTGCACACACCTGCACATTCTTATTTTATGCACACTGTGGCCTCGTTGTAATTCCAAATTTGGCCACTTACCAGTCCAAATTTTGCCTTAAGTAGATACTCATCCCATGCAGGCTCAGTCTTGAAACTAGACCTCTAATACCAATATGTAACGTCCCCCATTACCACCACTTAACAAAAAAAAATGATACCACTTTGTAACATCCCCAAATCACTGTTGGGCAATGCCACTCCAAAAATATCTAGTGCGTAGATTCTACACTATATCGTTCCCTGTTATAGTTAGACTTGAAAATCTATGCAGGAAACTCAAGGTAACGTGCACGATCCCAAGTTGGATCGTGCCACACAATTTTTCCTCTTCTGACACTAGTTATAATATCATAATTAACGCATAATACAACTGCGCTCTCAATCATTATGAGCACACAAGTACCACTACACGTGTAACCACTCTGTACACATGATTACTACTGCGCGTGCCACCATTTTGGTGCCACACGCAAATTTTCTTCTGCTTGTGCACGTGGATCTACTTCCCTACATGCACAACGAATCCAGCCTCTTGCGTGCATGGACCATTTCCCTGCGCGCACGACAATTCTAGCCTCGCCTCGGAAAATCATGGTTGTTATTACAAAATTAAGCAACATGAATTCTTAATGATTGTCATACTCTGCATGTGCGACAACAAATATTGAATAACACCATCATGCTTTACATGTGCAAACAACATTATACAAAATACCAACAACTAATCATATGCAACATCATATAGAAAATAAACCCATATCATACATAGGTAAATAAGCACACAATAAATTAGACAAGCACATAAAGGACACTTATATTTTATAAAGATTCACCAACGGTGTACAGAGCTTAGGCGTTCCTCCTAGCCATAGACTATGTTCCTCATAAACTTTTAGCAACAAGTCACCCCCAAGCTGGGGCTTAAACTCCACCAGGGCAAAAGGATTCCTAATGCCAGGCTAAGGTCTGATAATCAACATAATTGCTCAGTCCAAGGTTCCCAGCTGTTGCAACTAGCCTACAGTCTCTCATTCCCCACATGCTTGTCCCACCCCAGGAAGTGTGTCCCTTCTCTGCTCAACAATCCCTTAGCTGCCCAACTTCCCTTCCAAGGCTTCAACAATAGGTCGGACAAGGAGTCTCAAAGCCCTATAACTAATTCCTAACACACCAGGGAACGATTCCCAATAAATCTCTCACCTGGAGAGAATGCTCACGGGCCTGAAAACCCATTTCTTCGACAACAAACCTCTCACTTGGAGAGAATGCTCACAGTCTAGACAACCCGCTTCTTCGACAACAAATCTCTCACATGGAGAGAATGCTCACGAGCCCGAGAACCCTCTTCTTCGACAACAAATCTCTCACATGGAGAGAATGTTCATGGGCCTAACAACTTGCTTCTTCAATAACAAATCTCTCATCTGGAGAGAATGCTCATGGGCCTGAAAACGCGCCTCTTTGACAACAAAAACTCTAATTACTAGATGGAAACCCCTCTTCCAAGTTTTTCTCTTAAGGTAACGTAATGGCAGATTGAAGTTCAAATGGTCCGAATGATGAAGAAAAAGGACTGAATTCCCCCAAAATACACTAAGTCTCGGCAATATATTTGCATGGTCATAACTGGACAGGTGTCACCTTTAGAATTAGCTTTAGCCACTTGGTGACTTGTTCCCATCCCTTGGGAACTTAGGATAAATAAATATCCATAAATTGTACTTTCAGAAATAATAATAAAATATTCCCTTGGAGTTAAGCCCCCTTGTCTTAGCCCCTCTTCTTAAACCTTTAGCCCCCTTTTCCCTTTTCGGTGGAGTTTGTCCCCTATCTCTTTTCGTCTGATCAGTTTGGGTGCAGTGATGTGATTTTATTAATAATTTCAGTGTGATTACATTTTACAAGGATATGCACACTGGACTTTTTGCATCCTGTCTCACCAACCTAATAACCACACAGACTCTCCGGCCTCAAACACACACACACACACACACACACACACACACACACACACACAACTTGATCTGATGCACACTTCAAGGTAATCCTCGTGCACTTACTCAGGTGTGCGCAAAACTATGGAATCACACTCTTTCGTTAATGCACAATCAACACACACTTACTCAGGTGTGTGCAACATTGTGGAATGTGCACACTCTTTCTTTGGTAAACAATCCTCATGCACTACTCAGGTGCGCACAAAACTGAACCAAAACTTGGTGCCAATGAATCACTAGCCTATATGTACATTTACATTTTCATTTAGAATTGGGGTTCGGATTGGGGGTATTACAATTTGGGTTTATGAAAGGTAGACTTATAGATGAGGTGACATGCACTGCTCAAGAAGGCTTGCATTCAATTAAGACTTCTTAGATTCAAGCAACAGTTATCAAACTATATTCATCTAAAGCCTATGACATGGCGTCTTGGATATATCTAACACTTCTTCTCATTCATATTGGTTTTTCTCTACCTATGGTAAAATGGATAATGGGTTGTGTGACATCATCCTCCTTTGTTATTTTGGTTAATGGTTCCAACTCTTAGTTATTTAAACCTTCTAAGGGACTCAAGCAAGGCTGCCCTTTGTCCCCATACCTTTTCTTGTTGGTTGCAGAAAGTCTAAGAAGAGTTATTCTTGAAGATAGAAGACAAATGAAACTCCTGGGAATTAAAATTGGAAGCAAGGAACAACTAACTCATCTACTATTCATAGAGGATGTTTTTCTATTTTGTTTCTACTCTAAAGAGGAATGTTGACACTCCAAAGATATTATGGAACATTATTTTCTAGCCATGTGGATGTAAATCAATATTACAAATTATACCTTTGCTTGAAGTGGAGGCTCAAGTAAAGAACAATTTGGAGCATTCGTTTCCTTTCCCCTCTCATGACTTGAATAATGGAATTAAATAAATGGATTATTCTCTCAAACCTGCAAATTATGGAAAGGTTGACTAGATGTGGTTGTTCTCTAGGATTGAAAAAAGAGTGAACTTTTGTTGTAATCATTATATTTCAAGGGAAGGAAGATTAGTTCTCATCAAGTCAATACTAGAAGCCATTCCAATCTATTGGCATTTTTTGGCTCATATTCCAAAAGGTATTTCAGATAGGATCAAGAAGGTGTGTTTTAACTATCTATGGAAAGGCAATTGTGATTATAAGGGATCCCATTTGACTAACTAGAAGGTAATTACTTCGCCTAGGGATCAGGGTAGTTGCGGAATAAAGAACATATTTCTTTTTGGTAAAGCCCTAGCAGCTAAGTCACTTTGGAATTTCTTGACCATATACAGTCTATGGAGAAGGATTCTAATTGAAAATTTTGTTTCCCCTAGCATTGTTTTAGACTAGATTAGGAAGAGAAGGAAGAGTATTCATAATGTATCCAAACAATGGAAAGCTTTGAGACTAGTTTTCCTAGTCATAGGTTAGTTCCTTGCTTGGAAAGTTGGTTCAGGGGTTAAAGCCATGGTAGGTGTCGATGCGATTCTAGGATATGGTGAAGAAATTTTCCTCACAGAAGATTTAATCCTTCGATTGTAGGAACAAGGAAGATTCACATTGAACAAATTAGATAATCCTCTACTTACCTCGGTTTGAATCCAGCGCTGGCTACAAGCCCATGTCGTGGGTTTAGAAGGTAACAAAGCTCAAAGATGGGATGGATTTTAAGCTAAGTTTAGGAAGGAACATGTAATGCTTAGGGATGAATATGATGGAATTGCCTTGGCTTATAACAAAAATGAAGGTTTCTATACTACCAAACTTGCATACAAAAAATTACAAGCACCTTAGGTTCAAGGTGTTAGAAATAATAGGTGTGCTTGTTTAACCATAAACAATATAGCAATATTGTCACCCAAACATAGGTCGAAGCCACCCCCGAGTACCTTAACCTTGACAGAGAATAATTTCGGAAGCAAACCCTAAGCCTAATAGTCAATCAATGTAGCACACCTCTCTCCAGAGCTAGCACACAAGGTAGAAAGTCCAAACCATAACCAATAGAAAGTCCAAGCCTAAACCGAGAATACAAGTTGCAGTAGTTGCAGCTGCAGCTACTCTCCAGACTTGCTCACTTACTCAATTTCTGCAGTGCGCACTCTTACATTTCTGCAATTGTGAGTTGTGTTTGTCAAATGAGATCTAGCATCCTGTATTTATATTGCTCCTCCTTAGCTGTCTGGGCCGACTTCTCATTCTGGAGGCTAAAAACTCAATATTAAATATTTTGTTTAGTCGACTTGTCTTCTAGGGTTATGTCCAAAGTTTTAGGGTTTCTTCTTGCTTCCTAGAATATTTTATTCTTGTCAGGGTTACACGTGGAGGTTAATACCTCTCGCAGCTACCATAATATCAACACTCCCTCCTAGCTAGGGATGTATTGAATTAAATGGTCTTTGAGCACAAACATCTCATTCAATCGGTAGCATCATCATGGCCATACAGGCTATCTCATGATTAAATCAAGATCACCCTCATCATTATCAATATTATCTGATACCATCAACTACATCATCTCTCAAAACCATACTCCATCTGAGTAATCATGCATAATACTAAATAAGTCACTCACTCCATAGAGTGATACAAGAACCATTCTTCTAATGCAGAAATATGTCCTAGAATAATAACTATTCCAACAAATGTTGGAAACCACACCATGGGCTAAAAGAACTATTCTTCTAATCCAGACATGCATCCTAGAAGGATAACTGTCCTGGACCATTTTCCCCCTGGAGAATTTCTGTCCACTAGCACACTGATTATGCATCTAGCTGATAATCATTTTCAACACTACTGATAGTCTACACGGCAGCCAGAACAATGTCATTCAATAGAACACAACTGTGTCTATCCATAGTAGTACACAACTACTATCCAGTGGTACACAACCACACCAAGTAGCACATGACTACTTAATCGATGACACATAGTCACAACCAGTGGAACACATCCACCACAATAGCATACATCTATTGTCTAGAGACATAGAGTCTCCATAGCAATCATATTATTTGATATCAACATGCATAGAAATAATATCATGATACAAATTGAGTCATCTGGGCCATTCTTCCACTCACATTCATGAGATCTAGAAGAGCATCTTCCCTCAGAAAGTAAAACATCATCCATAGGCTATCTGGACTATTCTTCTCAAGCATAGAAGAATAATTGTCCCTGATTTATGCGCCTGGATCATTCACCTAACTGGGCCATTCCTTCGGCACTAGTCATAGTGCAACCTGGAGAGAATGAGTCTGCCCTAGGGAATGTTTGTCCCTGATTGTTGAACCTGGACCATTCACCTAACTGGGCCATTCCTTCGGCACTAATCATAGTGCAACCTGGATAGAATGAGTCTTCCCTAGAGAATGATTGTCCTGCACAAACCTCCAAAATGGAACATTCTTCGAAACTACTCACAACTATGAACTTCGAAAGAATAATTGCCCGACAAGGCGGACCATTCTACTTGACCACTACTTAGAGTGTGGGCCCATAACCTGTTAGAAATAATAGGTTTGCTCATTTAACCATAGAAAATATAGCAATATTGTCACCCAACCATAGGCCAAAGCCACCCCTAAGCACCTTAACCTTGAAAGAGAATAATTCTAGAAGCACACCCTAGGCCTAATAGCCAAAAAATGTAGCGTACCTCTCTCTAGAGATAGCACACAAGGCATAAAGTCCAAACCATAACCAATAGAAATTCCAAGCCTAAACCAAGAATACAAGTAGCAGTAGTTGCAGCTGTACCTATTCTCCAGACTTGCGCACTTACTTAATTTTCGTAGTGCACACTCTTACATTTCTGCAGTTGTGAGTTGTGTGTGTCAAATGAGATCTGACGTCCTGTATTTATGCTGCTCCTCCTTAGTTGTCTGGGCCAACTTCTCATTTTGGAGGCTAAAATATCAATATTAAATATTTCCTTTAGCCGACTTGTCTTCTACGGTTATGTCCAAATCTTTGGGGTTTCTTCTTGCTTTCTAGAATATTCTATTCTTGTCAAGGTTACACGTGGAGGTTAATACCTCCTACGGCTACCATAATATCAACACAAGGAACCTATTGGTGATGGAAGAAGTTACGGAAGGTTGAAGCACCTCTAAAGTGTGCACTATTCCTTTTGCTTGTTCTCAACGAGAAGGTTTAACTTGGGAAAGACTTCAAAAGAGAAATAAAGTAGGTCCAAGCATTTGCATCCTTTGTAGAAGTAATGAAGAAACTTCCTTGCATTTATTTTTAAAACGCCCTTACTTAAGATAGTTATGGAAAGAGTTTGAACATCATACCTCAGTTCAACATTTGTGGGATAAAGTGACCTTGGAATATTACTTTCAAGAGTAATTTATTAGAATAGAAATGAAGGAATGTATAACACTTCCATACTTGGTTACTTGGGGAATCAATTTGGCGAGGAATGTTGGGTTTTTTTAGGATGTCCAAGCTCCCACTTTCAAAGTTTCATTACAAGCTCTTTCATTGTTTTCTTCTTATAAACCTAGTTTAAATCCAAAACCTAGTTGTGTGATTGAAGAGGTGATTATGAACAAGGGTTATGCATGGAGCTTTTTGATGGAGACTGGCAAGATTCAAAACACTTTTTTTGTTCGATTACTGAGAGGGGGGGTGAATCAGTAATAGATCAATTTAATATTTTTTAACCAAAGTATATAAGTGTTTTTTATCTTTATGATCAATATACCATTATCATTCAACAAGTGCAGAGTAAATAAACCATGAACAATGAACAATCCTACACACACATAGTACACCAGTATTTTTACGTGGAAACCCAATGTGAGAGAAAACCATAGAATGATTTTTCTTATATGTCTTTAAGAATTACATTCATTGGAAGCACCAACTTCCTTTGTTCTCCAATTGCAACTGGAAGGAGGCTCTGACCCCCTATATTTTCAGTCTACAACCTGAGTGAAGCTCCAACTCCCCAATTTTCTAGCTACAACCAGAAGGAGGCTACACCCCCCTATGTTCTTCAGCTACAACCACCTATCCTTGCCCCATCAAACCACCCTGAAATATAAGTATCAAATGATGAAACCACTACCACACTGTCCCTATGAGATATACCACTGTAAACATGTACCAATCTGTACCAACAACCTGTAACCAACATGTACCAATAGTCTATAATCAATCATGTACTAGAAGTCAACCTGTACAAACAAATACCAAGAGGTACATGACATGTATATGTTGTAGCTCGCGTATGTACACACCCTGTCTATATTGTAGATTTTGTATCTACGCGTCCTGTCTATACTACAGCCTGTGTACACCTTCAAAAAGCTAGGGTTTTCACCTTTTTTGAAACTCGGACAATTTGTTGCCTCTATCACATCAACCTGCAACCTATCATTGTGTCCTATATGTAGTTGTGCCATGTGCATACATCATCTTACATATCCCTTAACAAAGTGCATCTATGTCTTTCTAGTCATGTGCCATACATGTGTGTACAATCATGATCAAGTGTAATAACCCTCACATGGACTAGACATCAAAACCTCACTGATATGTAGCCTCAAACTTTACAAACAACTTCACAACCTCTTCACAACCAAAAGCTCTAAACCTTGTACCAAGAAATACAAGATATGCCTCAACACTAACAAGATGTGCCAATGATAAATATCAGATATACCAGCTATGTATTTCTCTAGATCTTACTTATACAGTAAGTGTCATACACCCAATAGCCTCTCCAGGGAAAATCCTCAAACCCCCATAACCATATCTCATGTAGACAACAATATCCAACTAATAAAAATAAGACATACCTTTTGAACCTATGGATACATTTGTTGTACCTGATCACTATAGACCTTCCTGGGAGCTTGCTTTCAGACTCTAAGAACCTGGCACCCTCGACAACTCAAGATTTCATGGCTTTTTTAGCTGTACGCACCCTTGTATACTGCCATCTCGCATACGTATGCAATCAATTCCACTGCAACCCACATACACCTAAAAAACTAGGGTTTTTTTTTTCAATATTTCTGCAACTCCAAAACTTTCATCGTCAACCCTTCTTTCTACCTCATACTCTCGTAAATTCAGATGTATCAATGAGTACATGCAATAAACCTTACACAATAATAGATATTCAATGTGCTCAGTAAGTGCTAATATGGGACCCTTGCTCTCTTATTTATACTCTCCAAGTAGCTTTCTCTAGGGGTTACCTTCTAACCAACTTAACCCAACTTCCTTCTTTTAGGGCTAACCCACTTCTAACCACTTGTCCACTTATAACCACTTTATCCACACACAAAAAAAACTCTCCACTTCTAGTTGTAACTAATTTATTTTTAATTATTTTCCTATTGCAACAACTTAAACCATGATTGACTCCTAGTTTCACCCACTTTGGCTAGTCAACTTCTTCAAGGGTTTCTAGAATAATTTTGACTTCTTTGACCTTCTAGGGGCTTCTAGATAACTCAAGAGGGTTCTACAACTTCACAAGACAATAACTCTCTAACCTTGAGGAGTTATGTGACATTCCACATACCACCGGAAATTACATGACATGTGTTATCCATCTATAATAGTCTTACCTGAAAATACATTAATCTTCATACCATTAATCCTCAAACAATATTGAGTCCCTTAACCATATTTTTGGGGCTACCGGACTTGCTTCAAGGGTTGACATCAATGACATCCAACCCAATTAATCAACAATTTCACCCTTTGGCATTGATGGCAACACTTTGATGCAATGCTGAAGTCATATCGCTCATGCTCCCCCAGTGACCATCACTCCCCTTGAAATCATGCCTCTATGCTCTCTCTCCAAGCATCTAACTCTCTAATAATCTAACTCTCCAAGCATCTAACTCATGATCCATGCATCTGAGAAATATCTCCGCCTTTGACATCAGTGGAAAATGTTACTTCCCATCGGGGTTGCTCCCCCTAACTGAAATCTTCTTGAAACTGCTCCTCCAAACTGAATTGTCCTCTATATGGTGCTTCCTCATGTAAATCTAAAACATATAGGAATAACATTCAAAATTCATTGTGGGGCAGAAACTATGCCAAGTTTCTGACAAAGATACTCAAAGGCTTCCCTTGGAAGCAGTTTTGTAAAGATGTATACAATCTATTATTTGGTCCCAACATACTCAACTTGAATGTTCTTCTCTACAACCTGTTCCCATAGAAAGTGATACTTGATTGGAATGTGGTTCATCTTAGAGTGAATCACTAGATTCTTTGAGATATTTATGGTGCTTGTATTGTCACAATATATCAAAATGGGCTCATCATAATCAACCTGTATATCTGTCAAATTTGTTTCATCCATAGAACTTGTGTACAACATGTTGTTGTTGCAATATACTCTGCTTCGACTGTAGACAAAGATAATGATGATTGTTTCTTGCTTAGTCAAGATGTCAAACACTCACCCAAGTAGAACGATGATCCACTTGTTCTTCTTCGCTTATCAATGCAACTTGCCCAATCTGCATCCGTGTAGGTAATAAGTGATAGGTAATTTCCTTTTGGTAATTTCCAAACTTTTTTTTTTTTGTAAATAAGAGTGTAACTATATTAGAAGCTTCCAAAAACCAGGTCAAAATACAGAGTTGTCCGGGTCGCAGTTACTGGACTGCCTCATCTAGGAGGAAACCAGTCCAGCTGGTCCGCTAAGCGTTGGACTAATACGACATAAGCATATTGAAAAAAAGAGTGTTGAACTTGTCTGTGGCATACATACTAAACCTAGACATTAGAAACTTAGACATCTGGAAAACTAGACTTAGTAAACTTAGACACCAGGCTGGTAGCTTGGCCAAGTGGCTGGATGGTCACTGGTCCAAGGCTCTTCCTCGATGTACGTTGTCCCGTCGCTCACATGCTCGTCATTCTCCTGGTTGTGCTCAGCTTCCTTGGCGTTGTCCTCGTGCCTCTCCTTCTCCCTGCTCTTGGCTGGTGGGCTCGTCACAGGATGCTGGTCGTTTTCTCCATCGAAATCGGGGTCTCCCTCTGCAGACTCTTCCTCAGAATTCGGGAACAAGGCATCATGCATGGACGCCAGAATTTGGAGAAAGTTCGCCACCTTAATTTCCGTGGCTTCCACACGATAATGCAAATTCGCTACCTCCTACCGAAGCTCAAATACCAGGGTGTGCAATGTAGCTAGATTGTCCCGGAACTGCGCTCTGTCGAAGGAGGCTTGGCTGTGGGGTGCTGTTGTACTGGGTCTTCTCTGATGAGCCTGGCTACGGTCTAAATTGCTAGCAGGAGTGTGGGATGTCCCGGGATCGTGGATAAGCCGAAGAAGGGAAATTGGCGTATTCAGACTGATAGCCATGGACCCGAATTGCGGAGGTTGCAGGTTTACCAGGGAGGAGACTGACTGATGGCAATGAGAGGACTCATCAGAAGATGTGTCTGGAGGAGAAAGTGAGGGTCGACAAGGCTTCCATGGCGCCCCCCGCTGCGGTCTGCCTCTTGGCCTCGTCATATAACAGTCAAGGGGAAATGCAGGAAGAACAAAGGTCGACGAGCGCCGGGGGGGGGAGGGATAGAGTCGCGCTCGCACCAGAGGAAAAGAGCAGGGTGGAAATCCGGCTTCGGCAGAATGAGCCCGACTATCAGCGAACAAAAGTTAACCGTCTCCATTATAACCCAATGCATTCGAACTTGCAGCGATAGGACTCCTGCATAAATGTGGCTCATATCAACATAAACGCTATTAAATACCAGGTGGGGTGACGGGTTGTGGCACATGCCCAGCATGTGACTCCATACCACGACGCCCCGTACCCTCATCCGTCTTCTGCCACGATAGCCCGTTTGACACCCCATCCGGGGAACCATAATCCAAACTTTTATGTACCCTTGAGCTATCTAAAAATCATTTTTACTGCTAGAACATGTGATTCCTTTGGTGTTGCTTGAAATCGTGCCACTTGTCCACTTGCCTACATTACATCTGGTCTGGATGTTGTCACATAAAGTAGGCTGCCAAACTTTGATCTGTACTGCCTCTTATCTATAGACTTTGAATCATCATCTTTACTTAAATACAACTAATTTGCATAGGAGTATTGACCGGTTTGCAATCTTCCATTATGAACCCCTTCATCATTTCTCTAATATATTTTGTTTGAGAAATAAAAATTCCTTGGTTGCTTTGACATATTTGAACACCCAAAAAGAAGGATACTTCTCCAAGTAATGACATTTCAAATTCATTATGCATATCCTTCACAAATTTTTGGCTCGTCATGTCGTCATCACTTCCAGAAATAATATCATGAACATAAACTTCAATTAAAAAAATATTGTCTTGAGTTGCCTTGATGTAGAGGTTATTGTCTGCATTTCCTTTCTTGAACCCTTGTTGTTGTAAATATCTGTCCAGTCTAGAGTACCATGCTTTCGGAGCTTGTTTGAGACCATACAAGGCTTTCTTCAACCTGCAAACATAATTTTTATTCTCTTACAACCAAAATCCTTATGGTTTCTTAATGTAGACTTCTTCTTATAGTTCGCCATTCGGAAAGGTTGATCTCACGTCCATCTGATACACCTTAATATTCTTGGAGCATGCATAAGATAGGATCAATATGATTGCTTCCATTCTAGTATCTGGAGAAAATGTCTCTTCAAAGTCAATACCTTCAACCTTTGCATATCCTTTACATACCAATCTAGCCTTGTTCCGAGTAACCTATCCATCTTCATTCAACTTATTTCTGAAGACTCACTTTGTGTTGATCACATTCTTGTACTTTGGCCTAGGAAACAATTCCCAAGTGTCATTCTTCTCTACCTAATCCAACTCTTCATCCATGGCTTTTATCCATAAGTTATCCTTGTTGGCTTCTTCAAAGTTGTTTGGCTCAATCAAAGATAAGAGTGTTAGGTGCAGTTGTTCTGGTGAACGAGTTCTTATTCTAGTCTCAACTCCTACATCCTTGTTCTTGAAAATCTAATTTGATGGATGATTCTTTTGTATCTGTTTGCTAGGTTTCTTTGGAGGTACTTGAACATCTTGTTGTTCTTTCTCTTCCTCTTCTAACTACTCTAACTGCTCTTCTTCATCTTCCCCTTTTGTTATTTCTTCTTCCTTTGCTTCTTCTTCATGAACCTGTTTCATTGAATCATTTTCCTCTTCCTTTGTTTTTTGTCCATCTATCTCATCAACTGTCACATTGATGCTTTCCAAAACTTTGTTGAGCCTCATATTAAAACATTTGTATGCTTTCCTTGTGCTCGAGTACCCAACAAGTATGCCTTTGTACACATGAGAATCAAACTTTCCCATTCTGCCATCTTCTCTCTTAATCTAGCATTTGCTTCAAAAAACTATGAAGTGTGTCACATTCGTTGGTGTTCCTTTCCATAGCTCGTAGGGAGTTTTATCACTATTGTTTCTAAACATTGCTATGTTTTGAATATGAATTGTTGTATGCATTGCATGTGCCCAAAAGACATCTTTCAACTTGGAATCCATTAACATAGTTTGAGCCATTTCATGTTCTTCCTTTCAATAACTCCATTCTGTTGAGGTCTCCCAACAATGAAGATTTTCCTTTTTATTCCATGCTTGCTACAAAAATCCATAAATTCGTTTGAAGTAAACTCTCCTCCATTGCCAGATCTTGAGCATTTGATTTTTGAATCCATTTCATTTTCAACCATTTCCTTGTATACCTTGAAGTTCTTGAATGCTTCATACTTCTTCCTAAGAAAACAAAATTGTAGTCATCTTTGTATAATCATCAACCAATAACATAAAATATTGCTCACCTTTTAATCCTTTTGTTCTAGTTGGTCCAACTAGATCAGTTTGCACAATTTCCAATGGTCTTGTTGCAGAGTATTCCTTTGATTTGAACTTGGTCTTTGTTTGCTTTCCTTGTTGACAATGCTTACACAAGGTGTTGGTTGGCTTTGTGATCCAGGGCATCTCTCCGACCGCTTCCTTTTTACTGACTATGACAAGGTTATCAAAGTTTATGTGACCCATTCTTCTGTGCCATAGCCAAACTTCATCTTCCTTTCCTAGACAACATTTTGCATTTCCAATTTCACTTCATACATATATGTTGCTTGAAGTTCTTATAGTTGTTGCAACCAATCTGCCTCAACCTGCTTTTCTTATCTCGCACTTCTGTGACTCAAACACAAGTTTGTGACCTTGGTCACACAACTGACTTACACTTAGAATATTATTGTTCATATCTTCCAATAGTAGAACATTTTCTACCTTGGTATCCTTGTTTCCAGTTATGATTGTGCCCCTTCCAATGATTCTAGCCGAGTCGTCATTTCCAAAGGAAATTGATCCATCTCTTTCCTTTCTCAAGATTAGAAACCTATCCACATCACCTATCATGTGCTTTGAGTAGCCACTGTCAACATACCGACCACATTTCTTATGTTTGTCTTGTAGAGCGAGTGTGCATTCTTCATTGTTATATTGATTTTGATTTCTGATCCATATTCTTTGTTGAAGTTCCTGTCTGTAATTGTTGTTATTATGTTGTGATTCTCTAGGAGGGACTGTCATTCTACAATCTTTGGCCATGTGTCCAAATTTATTGCACTTGTAGCATTCCACTTCAGTGCTCAAGGATTCAAACATGTTGTAGCTTCTTCTCTGTGTTTCACTAATCCTTCTTGGATAACCATTTTGTGCATGACTTTCATAGTTGTTTCTGTTTCTGTTATTTTCTCTACAATTTACAACTTTGTGTCCAAAATTGTTACACGAGTAACATAAACCAAAGAAGATAGTTTGATACCTGGGAGTTGAATATCTTCTTAACATAATTACTCTTATGAATCCTTCTTCTTCTTGAGGCCTTCTTGTTTCTGAATGTCGTTGATTCTGAAATCTAAATCTTCTCGGTTGATGAGTGCCCCTATGATCTTCCTTGTAAAACTTCTTGTCTCCTTTGATGGCCTCTACATAGCTTCTTGGATGTGTTTCTTGATCTATTGTTTTGGAGATCGAACCCTTTTCTGTCTGATTGTATCCAAGTCCGGACTTGTCATGATTTCGTCTCTGACTGTTAATAATGTTATCCAAAACTTTTGAGTTATTCTGCATGTTTTTCTTTTGAATATTTGTTCTCAATGTGACAATCTCTGCTTCCAAATTTCCAATGATCCTGTCTCTTCCTTCTAACCGTTCTTTGAGCGATTCTTCAATTATTTTGTCTTCTTACACTTGAATTTTTAGTTTAGTGATCATCTGCTCTAGTTCTGCTAAGTTGGAATTTTGAGATTCCTCTTTTTCTTTTTAGTTTCGCCCATAGTGACTTGTTTTTCTTCTTTTCTCTTTTTATCACTTCTATAACACTCAATAGTTCTTCTCTGTAGTCAACTTTTGCCTCTTCATATTCTTCTTGAGTACCTTCTTCATTGAAATTTTCTATTGCCGTGAATAGAACCCTTTTTGTATCACTTTCACTATCTTCATCTTTGTCTAATGAGATGTTTTCTTCTTTAGTGCAAAAGCTTTTCTTGAAAAAATTATTTTCGGTTCTTTTGACTTAGTATACTTGTTTTCTATTTGAGTCATCTTCTTCATTTATTTTCTTTTTCTTATGGGGACATTTGTTAGTGAAATGAGCAATACCATAAGAATTAAAACAAATAAATGGAAGTTTACCTCTGTATTTTCCATCGGTTCCCTTTTTCAGTCTTCTGATGAAGTTGGCTACTTCTTCATTGTCTTCTGAGATGTCACTGTTGTTGTTGTCTAACTTTCTCTGTTGCTTGCCCTTTTTTCTTTGACTTCTTGGATGCTTTGAATGTTGCTTCTTTTGTCACTGGATTCTCTTGTTCAGTTCACATTTCATATGTTGTGAATATTCCATGTAGCTCATCCATGCTTATTGAACTCAGATATGTTCTTTCTTCTAGTGCTGAGATCTCAGGATCAAATTTCATTGGGAAAGATATTAGTACCTTTTGAACAATTACAGATTCATCAACTTCTTCTCCCAATCCTCTAATTGCATTCATTGTTTCATCAACTCACAAAAAGTAAGCTGCAATATTCTCATCTTCCTTCATCTTCAACTGTTCAAATTGACCTCTATAAATTTGAATCTTTGTTGCCTTGACTTTTGCGTCTCCTTCATATACATTCTGAAGTTTGTCTCAAATCTCCTTTGCAGAGCTGCAATGCATAAATTTAACATATACCTAATCAACCAGAGCATTCAAGAGTGCATTTTTGGCTTTTGAATTATTTAGGTTGAGTTTCCTTCCATTTTCATTTGTTGGAGGAACGACTAGTTCTTTATATCCATCTAATATTGATTACCAAACCTCAAATCCTTGTGCTTGTATATATGTTTTCATCATTCTGCTCCAGAATGCATAGTTCTCTCCATCAAACTGTGGTATTATTTTTTTATACATACTTTTTCTCTCCATGATCTACCTTTCGGTGGTCAAACTGATTTCTGAAGGAACCTGCTCTGATACCAATTGTTGCATTATTGAGAGGGGGGGGTGAAACAATAATAGAGCAATTTAATCCTTTTTAACCACATTATATAAGTGTTGTTTATATTTATGACCAATATACTATTATCATTCAACAAGTGCAGAGTAAATAAACCATGAACATTGAACAATCATACACATACAAAGTACACCGGTATTTTTACGTGGAAACCCAATGCGAGAGAAAACCACATAATGTTTTTTCTTATATGTCTTTAAGAACTACATTCATTGGAAGCACCAACCTCCTTATTCTCCAGCTACAACTAGAAAGAGTCTTTGACCCCCTATATTTTCAGGCTACAACCCGAGGGAAGCTCCAATTCCCCAATTTTCTAGCACAACCAGGAGGCTACAACCGCCTATATTCTCTTACTACAACCGGAAGGTGGCTAAAACCACCTATCCTTGTCCCGTCCAACCACCCTGAAATATAAGTGTCAAATGATGAAACCACTGCCACATTGTCCTTTTGAGATATAGCATTATATACATGCACCAATATGTGCCAACAACCTGTAACCATCCTGTACCAATAACATGTAAAAATTAAAGTGAACCATTAAAGAAAGAGAAACTCAATAATGAAGAGACATAAGCATCAAATATGAACACAAAAACTTGATAACAGAGTTCATCCCTGGTGGACTACGTCTCCGGGTCCTACTTTCAAATGGGTAGGCCTTTTTATTAACTCAACAAAAGAATTTGGAAAAATACACAAGTATTCCTCATTCTAAAATCAAGTTGTAGAAGTTTTGCTCAGATCAGAAAACAGACAACACCATTGAATTTGTGGCATCGAATTACCCAAAAATGATTGTCTCTATGCTTTGATCCGACTCTAGCACTCCCAGACCCAAGAGAAACTTTGTCTCGGTTTTCCTGCCCTGTAACCTGCAATAAATGCTGAAAAAATGCCTCGAAAACCATGTCGGTTTGTACCCTCACACGCCTCCCCTTGCAACCTAGGAGGATTCACCTTTTAAGCAAAAAGTGTGGCCTTGTAATCAACGGAAGATCATTGGCCTTATGGTTATTGGATCATGTATTAAGGCATTATTAAAAGGGGAGGTCTCAGGGTCAAGCTCGCAGGCCTCCCCTTTTTGGGTATTCGTTGTAACAATGTATATATTTAAAATGGTTGTTCCCGCCGAGTTTAGCAGTGTTCTAGATATGATGGTTGGTCACCAGATTTGGTGGGGTCCCGCTGGATTTGGTAGACCCACCAAATATGTTAATATTTTTCTTTTGAAAATTCGTTCTCAAGTTGTCATTGGGAATTTTCCCACTACCATGTGGCAACCAACCATTGGGCCATGTCAACCATTGTACAATCACCTTGCCATGTCAGCATACGGTCTGCCAACTCAGCCTGCCACGTTAGCGTATAGTCTGCCACGTCGGTGTACAGTCTGCCAACTCGGCCTGCCACGTCACTATATGAATTGCCACATGGTTGTACGGGCTGCCACGTGGTGTAATTTTAATGGTCCACGAAATGACCTGAAAAGGCCAAATATGAGTGACACGTGGCGGACATTGGTGATGCCATGTCACCATGATGACATCATGACACGTGTCACCTCCTGTACATGCCACATATGTTATACGGATGTTGAAGTCATTCATACTGATGCCGACGTCAGCAGTATGGATGTTGACTCATCCTTTGCTGACTAGGCTAGGTTGACCAAACTTTCACCGTGAATATCTTTTGATGTGTAACTATGTTTCATGAGTCATTTGTGCCATTGGAAATATTACAACGCGCTCTTCACGATGATGTGAATTTCACTGAGTTTTGAGAATTTTGAATTTTTTCCCTTTCTCTGTCTGTCGAGGCCAGTCTGAGCATCCTGAGTTGCTTTTGTGAGTTTTGAGTTTTCCTTAGTCTTCTCTGGATCCTTTTTGGATCACGCCTTCCCATTGAGAGCTTTTTCGACCACCAAAATCTTTCATCAATCAATTGATAAGTGAGGGAAGAGTTTCCTCACATTGTCCTTCTCAATCCACTTTGCCTTGCTTGGATGTGTGCCTTTTAAGCCTACTCGAAGATAATCAACATCACCCCTACGTGAAGTCATCATCCTTCTGTCCAGGATGATATCTGCCTTCAACTCATCCAAGTACTTAGAAGCAAACTCATCAACTGAAGGTATTGAAACTTCCTCATCCTGATCAATGATCACGGGAGACTAAAAAAAGTTTCAAGTTCTCTACATTTACAACTGATTAAATCTGCATATAAGGTGGAAGATCAAGACGAAAAGAATTAGTACCACTTCTCTCCAAAATAGTGTAGGGTCCATAACGAATGGGCTTTAGTTTCTTTCCTTCACCCTTCAATCTCTCCTCACTGATGTGAAGCCATACACGGTCTCCAATGTCGAACTAATGATCAACCCTGTGTTTGTCATGTCAAGCTTTATACTGTGCTTGACTTTTCTCCAATTGTTCCCTAACTTCCCAGTGCACCTGCTGGATTCTCTGGATGAACTTGCGGGCTTTGTCCTGTTTTCTTTCTTCATTTGAATCGACATCTCTCCCATACATGAAGTCCAAAGGAACTTTAGATAGGTACCCAAAACATGTCTCAAAAGGCGAACACTGAGTGGAGGAATGTAAGGCTCGGTTGTAAGCATGTTTTACATAGGGCATTTGTTCATTCCATTGCTTGGGATGCTTGTTGCAGTAGCCTTGAAGAAAAAGTACCAATGTTTGGTTTACAACCTCTATCTGTCTGTCGGTCTATGGATGGAAAGAAATGCTCCTCTTCAATTTGGTGTTCATCATTATCCACAAGCTTGTCCAAAAATCCCCAAGGAATCGAGTATCTCGATCCGAGGTAATGGATGTGGGTAACCCAAAGTGAACCCAAACATACTGAAAGAAGAGATTAGCAGTCTGCTAAGCAGTGATCTACTTTTTACATGGCATTAAGATACACATTTTGTTGAATGTATCCACTACAACATACAATAGTCATGACCCCCTTTTGACATTGGTAAACCCCCTACAAAATCCATGGAGATACTTTCCCATGGATGGGATGGAAGAGGTAGTGGTGACTATAGCCCCAATTTTCTATTAGTGGGCTTACAAGTAGAACACATCACACAACCCTTTACATATTTGTTACAATTTCTTTCATTTGAGGCCAACAACAAAACCTCTACAAATGAGCCATAGTTTTTCCTACCCCAAAATTCCCAGACACAAGAGAAGTGTGAGCTTCTCGTATTACATGGACTCGTTCACTTGTAGGAATACATAGCTTTCCAAGATGGTAGAGTAGTTTTCCCTGCAGACAATAGTTCTCTACTTGTGCACCAAGGGTTAGCTTCTCATATACTTCCTTAAAATCTTCATCAATGGCATATTGTTCCACATAGCTATCATGAGATAAAGAAGTATTATTCAAAATAATAGAAGCAACAATAGGAGGTCTAAAAATCATATCAACTACCTTGTTACTTGTACCCTTTTTGTACTTGATTACCAAGTGAAATTGTTGTAGAAAACCCATCCATCTGTAGTGTCGAGATTGTTGTAGTTTGGTTTGTGGTTGGTGATCTTTATGTATGATTGTTTCCTTCCCTTTCAAGAAGTGTTTCCATTTCTTTACGCTTTGAACTAATGCATACAACTCTTTATCATATGTAGGATAGTTAACAACAATTTGGTTAAAATTTTCAGAGTGGTAACAGATAGGATTACGATATTGCATCAATACTGCACCCATGGTGTATCCGCTAGCATCTGTCTCGATCTTAAAGGGCTATTGAAGATTCCCCAGTGCTAATACTGGTGCGGTACTGATCTTTTCCTTCAAAATGTCGAAATTTTTTGTTGCTTTCCTCCCCACTGAAAAGTGTTCTTCAGACTGGTTAAGGCATGCAAAGGAGCTGCTATAAAGGACAAGTTTGAAATGAACCTCCTGCAATACTGGACGGCACCTAAGAAGCTTTGTATCTCAGTTACATTTTTGGGCTCAAGCCAATTTACAATTACATCAATCTTGGAAGGATCAATTTTTAGTTGTCCTCCTCCTACAATATGACCAAAGTACACAAGTGCAGTTTTACCAAATTCACATTTGGATAGTTTTACATACAAACTTTCCCTTTTCAAAGTATCTAATACTTGCTTTACATGCCTCACATGTTCATCCCAAGTCCTGCTAAAATTAAGAATGTCATCTAAATATACAATCACAAAATCATCTAGAAAAGGCATGGATACATCATTCATCACACGCATGAAAGTTGTCGGAGCATTACAAAGCCCAAATGACATAACTGACCGATCAAACAATCCTTGTTTGGTTTTAAAAGAAATATTCCATGCATCATGTTCTACAACCCTGATCTGATGGTATCCACTGCGCAAATACAACTTAGTGAAATAAAAAACATTCTTTAATTGATCAAGTAAATCATCTATACGAGGAAGAGGGTATCGATTTTTTATCATGATTTTATTTAAGGCTCGTTAATCAACACACATTCGCCATGTGTCGTCTTTCTTTGGAACCATCACGATCAGAGAACCACAAGGAGATGAGTTGGGCCTGATGACCCCTTGATCCAATAAGCCTTGTACCTGCTTCTTGATCTTTGTCATCTCTACAACTGACATCTTGTACATGCCCACATTAGGAAGGGGAGAATCCTATTGAAGATATGTTTCATGTTGGATTTCCTTCTTAGGAGGTAATCCATCTGGTTTTTGGAAAATATCATCATACTTAGAAACAATATCAATTAATTGTTTCTTATGAGAGGGATCACATCCTTGGAAAGCGTCGGACATTCCGACATCTTTTTCCCTTACGACCATGAGTACATGTCTCTTATTGACATTTATGAGTCTCTTCATTTGTCCTGCATTAACAAGTGTTGTGTTTACCCTCGTGCTGTGAGCTCTAACAATATATTCCACTCCCCCCTTAGTAAGGTCGTATTCGTTCTCATGATGAAAGAAGACTGTTTTTTTTATCATAAAGATAAGGACTCCCTAACACTATGCCACATGTATCAAGTGATACAACATCTAAATCCACTTCATCAATCAACTTTGAAACAATAGTAAATCTGACCCTAAATAGTTTCATGACATTAAGTTTTGATTTATCACATACCCAACCAAGAGGATAAGGCTTTGGTTGTGGTTTTGTTTCAAGACCCATCTTTTTGACAAGTGGTTCAGACATTAAGTTTACTTGGGAACCCAGATCAAATAATGTATCTATCTTAGTGTGTTTAGATACAACTCTTATGTGAAATAATTCATTCCTTTTTCGTTCATCATCATGAGATTCATTATTGGAATTTGAACTAACATGAAGGGAATATTTACCTTGTACTCCAACAACTGTGATATTTTCTTCGTCTCCTGAATTGGACCAAGATCTTGTTGCACTGCAGCAATGGTTTTTGTCTTCCCCTTTCCACTTAATTGTTTCAGTCTCTTCTCTAGATGTAGTTTCCAACAATGTTCATAATCGTAATCACTTTTCTTGCAATGAGTGCAAGATGGCTTTCCTCCTGCTCTCGTCACTGTCGCGGTCTTCTTGTCCTTCCTTTTAAACTTCTTAAATGGATTATGTGGGAGATTGGAAGGTTTCTTTGTGGGATCTTCTTGAACATGCTTTCCCCTATTCTCAAGGTGAGTGGCTGGCACACAAACTTCGTCAAGACTGGTGGGGTTAAACAAGAGAAAATTATGACAAATATAACTAGTAAGTGCGCCAATATACTTCATTAAAGTTTTATAAGAATCGAAAGGAATGTTTAAAGCAGGATCTTTCTTCCTAAATTCTTCTGTGAAACTTTGTACAGTTTGACCTTTACTTTGCCTTAAAGTTTGCCATTCCATCATTTCTTTATGGAACTAACCCAATGGATAAAATCGTTTCCTTATCGTTGATTTAAATTATGACCATGAGGAAAGAAGATTACCACACTTACTTCTATCCTGAAGTTTGCTCTCCCACCATACGAGAGCGGTGCCTTCCGACCAAAGAGAATCCAATTGCACTTTAACTTCCTCTTCATCAATATGTTGAACAAGACAATATACTTCAACCTGTCGGATCCAATTATCTATCCTTTCAGGATTAGCACCTCCATTAAACATAGGTAAAGCAAATTTTACATCAAGCTTTAATAATGGTTTTTTAAAAGAGGCTTTATGGCTATAATGGTGAGAATGATGAGAATGCTCAAAGGAAGAAGAACTATAACTTGATGGCGAAGATGGAGGCTCGAGAGGGTCTCTTCCAGCCCCTTGATTTACTGAAGCATCAACATCAGCATGTGCTTCATTTTTCTTCCCTTTCTTCTTCATCCTCTTCTCGTAGTCTCCATACATTCATTCAACTATTTCCGACATGCGATAAAAGACCATATGGAAGTTTTTCTCATGTTCATCATGCTTGTCCTCTTCTGCCATTTTCTTCCTTCGGGATGCACGACCAACTTCGGGATTGAAATTTCTAAGAGTTCCTTCACCCTGCTTATGGTTGGCCCTAGTGAACATTCACACCCAACAATTCAAGTCAAAGATGATTGCTCTGATACCAACATGATCTGGGATCTTTTCATTGAGTGACTTATAAAGAATTACATAAAATGAGCATAAATTAAAGTGCACCATTAAAAAGGAAAAGCTCAATAATGAAGAGACATAAGCATCAAACATGAACACAAAAACTTGATAACGGAGTTCATTCATGGTGGACTACATCTTCGGGTCCTGCTCTCAAATGGGTAGGCCTTTTATTAACTCAGCAAAAGAATTTGGAAAAATACAGAAGTATACCTCATTCTAAAATCAAGTTGCAAAATTTTTGTTCAGATCAGAAAACAGAGAGCACCACTGAATTTGTGGCGTTGAATTACCCAAAAATGATTGTCTACACGGTTCGATCCTACTTCGGAACTCCTAGGCCCAAGAGTAACTCTGTCTCGGTTTTCATGCCCTACAACCTGCAATAAATGCTAAAAAAATGTCTTGAAAACTGTGTCAGACTGTACCGTCGCACGCCTCCCCTTGCAACGTGGGCGAATTCACCTTTTAAGCAAAATGTGTGGCCTCGTAATCAACGAAAGTTCGTTGGCCTTATGGTTATCGGAGCATGTATTAAGCCATTAATAGAGGAGGAGGTCACAGGCTCGATCCTACAGGCCTCCCCTTTTTGGGTATTTGTTGTAACAATGTATGTATTTGAAATGGTTGTTCCCGCCAAGTTTAGTAGTGTTCTAGATATGATGGTTGGTCACCAGATTTAGCAGGGTCCCGCCGTATTTGGCAGACCCACCAAATCTTTTAATATTTGTTTTTTGAAAATTCGTTCTCGGGTTGTCATTGGGCATTTGACCATTGCCACGTGGCAGCCCATGACTGGGCCACGTCGTAGCCAACCATTGGTCCATGTAAACCCCTATACAATCACCCTGCCACATCAGCGTGTGGTCTGCCAACTCAACTGCAAACTCATCCTGTCACATCAGTCGCTACGTCATTGTACAGACTGCCACGTGGTGCAATTTTACTGGTCCACGAAATGACCCGAAAAGGACAAATATGAGTGACATGTGGTAGCCTCTGGTGTTTCCACGTCACCATGTTGATGTCATCATGACACGTTTCGCCTCTTGCACATGCCACATATGTTGTATGGATGTTGGTGTGTCAACAGTACTGATGTTGACTCATCCCCTGCTGACTGGGCTAGGTTGACCAAATTTTGACTGTGAATATCTTTTGATCTGTAACTTCATTTGACGATCCGTTTGCACCGTTGGAAAGATTACGATGCACTCTTCGTGATCCGTAACTTTTAATTTTTTCCCTTTCTCTATCTACTGAGGCCATTTTGAGCGTTATGAGTTGCTGCTGCGAGTTTTGAGTTGTCCTTAGTCTTCTTTGGATCCTTTTTGGATCATCAAAATATACCAACAAATACCAACAGGTACGTGACCTATATGTGTTGCAACTCACATATGTATGTGCCTTGTCTATATTTCATACTGTTTATGTATGCATCCTGTCTATATTGCAACCTGTGTACACCTTCAGAAGTCTAGGGTTTTCAACTTTTCTGAAACTCGGACACTTTGTTGCCTCTGTCACATCAACCTACAACCTGTCAATGTGTCTTATCTGTAGTTGTGCCATGTGCATACATCATCTTACATATCCCTTAACCAAGTGCATTTATGTCTCTCTAGTCATGTGCCATACATGTGTGTACAATCATGATCAAGTGTAATAACCCTCACATGGACTAGTCATCAAACCCTCACTGATATGCATCCTCAAACTTCATAAACAACTTCACAACCACTTCACAACCAAAATCTCTCAACCATGTACCAAGAAATAAGAGATATGCCTCAACACTAACAAGATGCGCCAATGATAAATATTAGATATACCATTTTTGTATTTTTGTAGATCTGAATTATACAGTAAGTGCCATACAACCAATAGCCTCTCTAGGGAAAATCCTCAAACCCCCATAACCATATCTCATGTAGACAATAATATCCAAATACTCATAAAAATAAGATATACCTTTTGAACCTATAGATAGATTTGTTGTACTTGAGCACTATAGACCTTCCTGAGAGCTTGCTTTCAGACTCTAAGAACCTGGCACCCTCAACAACTCAAGCTTTCATGGTTTTTCCAACTATACATGCCTTTTTATACTGCCATCTCGCATACGTACGTGACCTATTCCAATGCAGCCTGCGTACACCTAAAAAATTAGGGTTTTTTTTCTTCTGTATTTCTGCAACTCTGAAAAGTTCGTCGCCAACCCTTCCTGTTACATTAGACTTGCGTAACTTCTCATGTATCAATGAGTACCTGCAATAAAACTTACATAATAATAGATATTCAATGTTTTCAATAATATGAGACCCTTTCTCTCTTATTTATACTATCCAAGTAGCTTTCTTTAAGGGTTACCTTATAACCAACTTAACCCAACTTCCTTCTTTTAGGGCTAACCCACTTCTAACCACTTGTCCACTTATAACCACTTTATCCACAAATAGTAAACTCTCCACTTCTAGTTGCAACTAATTTATTTTTAATTATTTTCATATTGCAACAATTTAACCCATGATTGACTCCTAGTTTCACCCACTTTGACTAGTCAACTTCTTCTAGGGGGTTCTAGATTATTTTTGACTTATTTGACCTTCTAGGGCCTTCTAGATAACTCAAGAGGGTTCTCCAACTTCACAAGACCACAAAACAACCGTGAGGAGTTATGTGGCATTCCACATATCACTAGAAATGGCATGACATGTATTATCCATCTATAATAGTATTATCTGCAAATACATTGATATTCATACCATTATTCCTCAAACAATCTCGATTCCCTTGACCATATTGTTGGGCCTACCGAAATTTGCTATCGGACTTGCTTCAAGGGTTGACATTAACGACAACCAACCCAATTAATCAACATTTTACAATCTATGTTTTGCGTTATTTACTGTTAAGGATCACTATTTCATTGGTAAGGGAAACCTAGGTATTGGGTTCGATGATCAAGGTGAATTGAGAGAATTATTCTTCCTATTGAAGTGTGCTTTCAAGAAAAATATTGTGCAACTACATGTATTTGGAGACTTTGTTATGACTATGAATTGGATGTACAATGAAATCCAGCTCCATTGTACTAGTCTTTCACAACTGCCATTACACTTGAAGGATATCTCAAGTATTTTACAGGTGATCAATATTACTCATATACAAAGATAATTGAACATTTTTTCTTGTCTTAGATGAATTTACTAAGGGACATCTCGCTTGCCTTAGATGAATTTACTAAGGGACATCTCGCTTGCCTTAGATGAATTTACTAAGGGACATTTGGTTTCATCAATGTCATGTAACCTTTTAGACTTTTGATCTTATTTGGGTGTTGATTTGTAATATCTCAACTAATTTTGACATATTTTGATTAGAACTCAAATAGATATTTAAAGTTTTGGGACAACTTATGAAAAAGACATTGGTAGTGGGCATGTAGGCCACACACACACACATAATTCTTCAAAAATATATTTACTATTACTCCAATAGATTTTTTTCCATGAAAGACATGCCCACTTACAATGCTAGAGAAGCATTGTGTATAGCCCAAAAGGATAAATAAATATACATCAAAACTAACGCCTACGAGAGAAGTCACTATTCTAATGGGCACAAATCTACATAACAATTAGTAAGTATAACTATTTAACAATGTATATTACATTTTTTTTTGCCTCAAATGGTCTCTCAAGTTTCATTGTTGTAGATTGATTACCAAGTTTGTGGGTGTTCGCAACTCTGTCGATATTGATATGTAATATTTTGATATGTGCTTGAAATCTATTGGCTACTTTGTCTTTGAGTTGTTTAAAGGTCGCATCTATCTTCTATGGACCCTGTTTGTTAATGTCTATTGATTTGGTTAAATGTTGGTATTTTTTTATACTCGAGTTTCAACATGAATTCAAGAAACCACTAAAAACTACATCTTGGAAAACACACATGTAAATGCACATAGATATATGTGAGAAGGTTAACCAACCATATTCTATTCATTCATCATGAGTATTTAAACATTATGGAATGGTTGAGGTGGTTACTCCCACTCTACCTAACCTTTCCTTTAGTTTCCTTTATCAATTCCATTATATTTTCATATATTCACTTTATCTAGTGTCTAATGTCTTATTACAGTGTATGTTGACATTTACATAGGCCTAAGAGGCCCCTCAACATCTCCCCCAACCTCAAAATATTGTTTTATCTTGAAGTAATTTTGCAACAACATCCTATGTTTATGCCCATGTTAAAGTATCTTCATTGTTAATCAATCATGAATGATAGTATACATCTGTAAAAAATGTAATAGCCATCGAGTGTATAAACACGTATACAATTTTACTGTGACCTATTACCTTTTGGCCTCTATCTCCAATCTGGTAGGTGCTTGTGCACCTAAGGTTTTATTTAGCTTCTCTCTCACAATTTCACTACCCAAGGAACTACTTTGCAACTCATATACTAAGGTGTCGCCACCTTAACATTGTGTTATTTGTGTATGTCACCATCATATACCAATTTCTCAAATGCTTCTTCTCATGCTAATGTAGTTATAATCTCATAATATATACTATGTACAAGTCAATATTCTCAATCAAATGCTCAGTCAATCATGTTGCAATAACTCTCAATCAATGCTAAACTATCATGTTGTAATATATGTGTGCTCAAAATAGAATGTCAAGATGCTCCATTAAAAATTACATAGCATGTCAAAAACTTTCTTCTACCTAATCAAACTCTTTTCTTCTAGTTAGTCAACCATGGATGTTCTATCAAAAGGATCTGATATCTTTGATGCAATGATCTTAGTGGATGCTCTATCAAAACCTCCAAACTTTGTCACCATTGGATGCTTAATTGGTCTATGGCAATGAGTTGGAGCCTAAAATCTATGTTACATGAAGGATGACTTTGACCGGACTACAAATTTTAATGCTTGATCAAGACTCCACTCAACTTGACTAGGACACGACACAACTAGGAGTTTCTAAAACTAATTGTTAGTATGACTCAATGAACTCTTTCTTGACTAAGCATAATTATGGACTCAATTATCTTTTGGTGACTAGATTTCAACTCTGGTTGGCTAGGAACTAACTTTTGGTATAGACTCAAATCAACAGACTAAACAATAGTTACTTTGTTTAGGCTATCCTTCCTATATATTTTACAATTCGCATGACTCCTCTTCATTATGATTTATTTATAATCATTGACTTTATGAAATGAATCAAAAGGACGATTTTTTATATTTCATAATACTCATCCTCTTTAGATTTTGACGCAACTTTGGACTCTTGATCATATTCTAACAATACCAAATTGATTACAAAACCTATCTTATAATCCTTAAACTTTAGAAAATTAGATTAGTATGGCTCAACAGATAATCTTTGATGAATACAAGCTTAGCATGACTCTTAAGTTACTATCAAAATATGCACTGACTTAGGTCAACCAACACAAACCATGTGAATAATGTTTAAAATTTTGATCCTAGGAAAAGGAGGTTTGGTTCAATGGATTTTCTTTCAATTTGATCGTACTTATAGGTAGAATTTTGGATAACAGTGCAACATCAAGCCCAACCATCCACTACAAAATATCCTTTGTTGATCATTCCACCTCATTTGGATTTTGCTCAAGTCAAGATAACTTTATTGTAGGTAGTGAACTCATCTTGCATTGTTTATCGTAACCAATATATGCTATCCATCTGAAACTCACCAATAACTTCTCATCCCGTGAACACATGATCAGAACAAAGCAATCCATAGTTGTAACCTAGTTTTTAGAAGACTCCTCTAGTGGATATCTTTGAGCATCTCATCATTTGGAGAACTTAAATAATTTAAAGAATACATTGATCATCAATATGATTTGAAAATGCCCCAAATAGTAATTCATATATTTGTAAACTTGTTAAAATAGAGATAAAATTTATAAGAGTGTGCTTAGAAAGACGGAAAAGCTAAGGTTTGTTTTGTTTCTACATTTCACATGAGAGAAGAGGAGGATGAGGCAATGCTACTAAAGGATGAAAGGAAAATATACATGATTAGGGAAGACCAAGAGAATTATACCCAAGCAACCACTCTTCTCCACTCAATCATTCGATTTTTCGCATTATTTATTTTATATCTATTATTTTGCATCTTTGTTTTTAGGGTTATATAATTCTTTATATGCCAATTTTTCTCTTGTATGGCTAAGAATGCATTATTTTTTTAGTTTTTTGGTTCTGATTTCATAATTGAAAGGATTTGAGTCTCTTCACATTCTCAAGAAATCTACTAGGCCTAATTGTGAAAACAAGAAACAAAACATTAGCACGAGAAAAAAAACACTTCATACATGTTGTAGTTGCCTAAATTTTCAAACTAAAAAGGAGTTAACTTCACAATCGCTTTGATACCATATCAGGAAATCACAAGTGGGCTACTCACAGAAAAGAAAACCACATAGTAGTAACTTGCACTAATCAAAGATCAACACTCCAAGATTTGCATGGTAAAACCATCAAAGAGGGAAAAAATTGTATTATACTAGAGAAAAGAAAGTCTACATCGAGTATAATACTCTAATCTTTTTCATGTTAGACAAGTGCCGTCCATGATCTTTAAATATATATCATGAACCAATTATGTAATAAGACATTATTCAAATTTTATGAATACTAGGAATAGGAGCATTGTCATAGCACCTATCCATAAGAATATATGATGGTGATCGCCAAATAACCTAAGTAAAAAAGCACACTAAAAGCACAAATGATTATACTACATTAGACCAAGTTGGCCTCAAGCAACTCCTAATGAATAATATCCTACCATTCCTTGCCATCTTGGAGGATCCAGAATAAGTAATGACATTAGGGATTGTTTGGATACTTTTGGAATTCCTAAAGATCGAATATTCAATAGAGAGATTTAATGCTATAAATAATTATATTGATTTTCCAAACTAACTCAAAGCAAGGTAAAGGGTGGAGCTAGATTTGACCAAGACAAATATTTAAGTTCCTAGGTATTCCTTTCATATTCAAGATTTTGGAAAATGAACTTTGGAATGTGTTGATTCAAAGGGTAGAAAAAATAATTGAGAAATGGATAATCAATCTCATCCTCTTTAAAATTGCATCCAAAATTGCATCAAAGTCCCAATAGCCTCTCTCATTTATTATTCCCCCTATTGGGTGCCTTCTATAAGTGCCTACATGAAGTTGGAATCTCAAGATATTTCTCTGAACTAATATGAAAGTCCAAAAAGGTCTCCAAAGAATCAATTATAGTTTGTGTTGTACCTGAAGATATTATGATGGTATGGATAGTCTTAATTCTTATACTAAAGACAATGTAGATGTGATAAATGGATAATTAAAACCTTAGATTGTTAGAAGATTGTTAGAAGGCCTTAAAGGTGTTGTTGTGAAACAACTATTTTAGAGGAGTCCCATTTGGAAATAAAATGCCTAACCATATACCTTCAAGTTCTCATTCTAACCCTAACCAAACTTTTAATTAATGGTAGCTTTGTGTCCCTTGGTATCTAGAGGACTTGGAAAGTAGTGAAACCATTATTGATGTGGAAGGAAATAACTTTTAGTGTCATCTCTCCTTTAACAATCATTCAACAATTATCCATTTTAATGAACAATATCGATACCCCGAGTGAGATTCCCTCGATTGCATTGGCATAGAGAGAGTTAAAAGCCTAACGTAGATTCTATAGTCCCCAAATTATGAGTCAGGCTTCTTAGGAACTAGTGGAAGTAATAGTGTTGGAATAAATCCAAAGCCTTTCTTAAGCACAAATCAATTCATATCCGTATCATTGCCTTTTATGGAGGTCAATCTTATATTCTCATGTTTTTATTGAAAGAGTTTCCTTTAAAATCAATATAAGCATTATAGTTAGCCCAAGGAGCTTGTCCACCAAAAGTTGTCGACTTGTATATGTGAAATGACCCTCGAGGGGAAGCCACTAAATGCATGCACTTTTGTTAGGTTAAGTTATTGCGACATGGGGTACATTTTTGTTAAATCACACATCATTGACACATGGACTCAACTATGTATTCACGAATCTGAGGAAATTGAACCTTAGTTAGTGGCCTCATTGGTTTGAATTATGATCTCATTGGTTTATATGCTTGTCTTGATAAACACTTCAGGCTTGAGTCTACAATCTTCATGATAAGGTGTGTTAGAAAATCCCCCGTCGAATCCAAAAGATCTTTTTTTGTTTGTTATACAATTTAATTGGCATGGCTATTAAGCATTGCCTTCTTCACGCAAGGATTATTAACCCTAAATATCTTTTTTTGTGGTTACCCATAGTCTTTTAAGCACATTTCTTATTTTCTTTCCCTTTCTCAGATAAGCCCAAGAGAGGGTTGAGTCCTTTTGTGGCTACATTTCTCTAGATCCATATCTCATAAAGATTACTTGGTGTATTGCTCCAAACTTCATGGTAGCTTGTTAGAGATAAGGATTATCTTTAACTTGGAATAAAGGAACAATACAATTTTTCATGAAGCTTGTACACATTGACCTTTTTCATGGGATGACTAGGTGGATTTTGTGTTAATGTATCTTTGCAATTTAGTATTGAAGTTTAGAAAATTGAGATTAATGTTTTTAACTAGCTCAACTTCCCGCTTGATTACTGAGGTGGGCCCTGCTACACAATGATATTGGAGCCAATTACACCGTATCTGACTCCTTCCCTATGGTTGCTATGGTCCTTATAATAGCTTGATGATTATTTTCGTTTTTTATATGTATTATTCATTTCATCTCTCAATCTCATTTTTATTACAAATTTCATTTTAACACTTTTAAAAATTATTTTCACACAAGCTTCAATAATTTTAACAAATTTGATATTTCAAAACTTTTTAAAAATAAATATTGAAAATTATAACTCTCATAAATAATGCACATGATAATCATCCTAAACAACCCTTCTCAAACCCTTAAAAAAATTCAATTTATGATATTAATACCCCTACTGTACTTTGTAAGGAAGATAAGCTAAAGATGGAAGCCAATCGCTAAAATAAATATATAAGCACTCATAATATCCATACTACTATGGATTAAAGCTATTTTTTGGTTTGGTTAAGTTTAATGATGTTTTAGGTTAGAATCCTTTTGATAACAAGTGTTGCATGGGAGCGTAGTCCCTGCTAGGTTGGAATGGGAATAAATGCACTGCTACGGCGGGACTGAGCAGAGACACGTGGAAAGCAGCTTGAAGTACAGGTGGTATCCATACAAAGGATGACTTGTGGTAGTGTGTCACAACCCAGCCACAAGACATTTGGCTGGTACATGACCCCTAAGGTTAATATGCGAACAAGGCAGTTTTTTCCTGGGGTGTGTATAGTTCAAACATGGGACTTAGAAAATTTACATCTCAATGACTTGCAATAAAGGTTCCTTGAAAAAACGACCAGGAAGCATACACATTAGACATTCAAAATATAATAAACACAATTTCCTGACATCCAACATAGTTGAAGGAAAAAAAATTAGCATTCCCGAATTAGTTTTCTTTGAAATTTATCAAAAAATAATAATGTTTGTTACATATTTCTCGAAATTTAAATGCGTTTGTCATATAGACTGGGATTGGGCCTCCCGTGGACCATAAAAGAAACAAGTACAAGAAATAGGACTGTAGAAACAAGAAGTGCACGACGGTAGAGAGGAAGACCTGAAACGAAGAAATTGGAAGTTATTAGTCTTTGGTTAGAGATTTCTATTTGAAGATGTAGAATAACTAAATTGATCAAGAAAACAAGATGTGATCAGTATAGACTTACTATGAAGCCGATGCGTTTTTGTTGTTGTCGTCAACGACCACTGGAATTGTGCCAACCGGTTGTTGCCCTTCGTTGATGAGCTTGTCCATTCTTCGTTGGAACCATTCTTCAATGTAGCTTCTCATGGGGGCCACGTTGATTTCATCCCATATTTCTATGTCAAAAAGCTTGTTTTCTAATTTCCTTACATCCACAAAAATACTATGCAGAGTCTGTTCAATTTCGTCATTGTGTGCCGAATAGTCCACTAGCCAGTTCTCGACCTCATCTTCACCATATTCAAAGATGCCGTAAAAATTTTCGAAAGACAACCCCTTTAAAATATCAAGTTATTCATCGAAGACTTGTTTGGTCAAGGAAAAGGATTTGAGGATTAAGTTTGGGTCTTGAACCTCGTTGGTACTTCCGGATAAGTCTATTTGGTTCAAGTTTCTAAATAATTGTTCTTTTTTTTATATGGCTTGTTCACATGATTCGACAATGAGCTACAGGTTCTTAACTTTATTTTTCCAGCATGATTTTAATTGTTTGATCCGCTTTGGGGAGGGGAGATCCTCTTATCTTCTTTTCAGATCCGATTTGTTGATGGAATGGTTCACAAAAGGGGTCACCATCTGTTCATAGAAATGTTCTTCATTTTTTTAATTTGTCTGCAAATGTTTGTGCAAATCATTTGCCCTGTTTCAAAAGGAAGCTATATTTTGTGATGTTTCCCAAGCTTCAATAATTAGCTGCATTATTTTCTTGATGTTCTTATCTACAAAGGCTCTACAGGATGTGAGGAGGCTGGAGGATCCTTTTAACTTGGTTGCAGGGGTAGCAGGCACGTTTTTTGCTAAAGGATTGGCAAACACTAGGGTAGCAATTAAAGCTTCCTCCAATTCCTTGATTTGGCTATTTAGTCTGGCATTCTCGGCTTCAATTCCTCCAGTGGAATCATCAAGAGCATCAATGATTGCACAATGAAATTGGGAGATTTGGGATGGCTGCATTTTCCTAAAGTTAATCTCTGTACAAGATTTTCCTTTCTTATTTGTTACATCTCTCTTTTCAATGATAAAATTTTTAGATTGGTTGTCAAAAACAACGCTCTGGAATATGAAGGATTCATCTTCATAAAAAATGTCGGTCTCATCTATTTCCATTGTGGAACTATGGTGCATCGCGTCCGCGGGCGGGTCAACTTTGTGCAACCGGGCATCCACAGAAGTTTCAAGTTGCATGTGCTCACTTTCAATTTTGGGTTCTTCCACCTGCCCTGCAATGTTTTTTCTCTTCTTCGTCAGGGGAAGCTTGTGAGAACTATCAATTTTTCCGCGAGGAGGGTTCTTATATCCTCCTTCATTTGAAGATTTTGGGGTTTCTTTCTTACTAGGGTGGGTCGTTGAGGCGATGCTTCGTGATGTCATGCTCTTGGGAGTGTTGGTAGGGGACTAGACACTGTTCTCACTGGATCCTTTTCCATGTTGTCAGTACAATTCAGTTGTGCTTTGCAATGTCACTACATCACAATCGTCAGAGATGAATATGAAACCAGTCTCTTAAGCATCTCCAAAGTCAATTAAAAGTCATTGAATGTATCAAACGTTAAGAGCAAGAGAAAAATAGAGATGATCATCATACATTGAATATGAAAATAGTATTCTACTTCTCCCATCAATTTGGTTTGATTTCTCAAAGAAGTGAGGAGTATGAAGCAGGAGTGTTGTCGTCACTGTCTCCCTCTTCGATAAGGCGTCTATGGATAAAAGAGTTGCTAAAGCCAACTAATAGTAAATGTTCTCGAAAAATCCCATTAGGGTCGAACCCTTTTAGACTTTCAACATATTTTCGGTTCAGGTTCTTGAAATGGTCTGCGAATTCATCAATCTTGTTGACGTTTCTACACACGAAGTCCCTGACTTTCCAGGGCAGAGGAAAGAACTATTTTTTTCTCTTGTCATGGAAAAAATGCAACCAATGGTTATATTGCATCGCTATTTCTATGCCAAACATATTGTCTATGATGTGGCATGGAAGGAAAGTAGAATTTTCCTTGGATCCAATGATCTTTAGTACATTGTAATTTTCCTTTTGTTCAAGTGTCCCCTTCCTGTCCAAAAACTTGGTTTCCTGACTAGACATCCGAGGAGCATCCTTTCCTAACAATAAATCTTTGAAAACTGAGACAAAGTCATTAAAAACCTCATAAAAACAATGGGAGGCCTTGTGCCTCCACAAGGCCTGGTACTGGAATGTTACTACGTCAAATTCATAGTTTATTTTCTTAGACAGAGACAGTTTTCAAAATGGACAACAATGCACTTTTGCGAATATCAAGTAGGATGGCATATAAAATTGATTCAATTCTTTGAATCATGGCAGTTGGGAATAGATTTCAATGGAAATTAGCTTTCCCCAATCGAGAATGAATTGTTCCTTGACTGTGAAGTACAAAATACAAATAACTATATGGGAAATGCTTGTCGTGGATTCATGCCCTGTTATTCTTGTAAACAACCAAGCAATTTCCCGAAATGGATTTTTAAAGGAATTGACCTGCAACTTTGTGATATCTTCAAGAACTATGTCGGGTCTTCGAGGAACTTGGGTAAGAGGTCCAACTCGTTATCATTTTTTTCTAGGAACTACTTGCAATCATGTCCTCTAAAGGTCAATGTTGGCTCCGACAATCTTAACATCTTGCGAAAGACCTGAGGTGACAAAGAAACAAGAGAATGGTCGCGCAGTGGAATAATTCTTTGGCTTGAAATATATTTTTCGGCGCACCAAAGAGACCACTTCCTTACAGTAAAAAACCTCAAGGACGCAGCCTACACGAGCAATTCCAGAAGTCCAAATCACTTCGTTCTAGGCAGAACAGGATGAATAGTAAGAGTACGCACTGGACCACTCAAAGTTCTAGTCCTCACGTCATAATATATTCATTGCATCTCCACAGCACTATTGTCGAGCTATTGCCATAAGTTTACGAGAACGTTGGTTTGCTCCAGACGATGTTTGAAATGAAGAGTTGGAAGGGATAATATAACCCTGCGCAAATCTTGGTCCAATGCGTGTGAATGGGAGATTTCCTCGAGATTTTCGCTCATTAATAACAATTTTGACGGTTGTTGCATGACACGTTGTTAGCATTAAAGACTAGTAATTGCATACATAGAAGTGCAAACATGGCGGGTACGACAATGAGCAATTAAGGATTGGAGATTTCCTGAACGGACCAACGTGACGACCCATGTTTAAGATGAACAATCGGAAGGAATAATATAACTCTCCGCAGATCTTGGTTTAATGCGTATTAATGGGAGATCTCCTCGATCATTTCGCTCATTAATGACAATGTTGACGGTTCCTGCATGGTGAGTTGTTAACATGAAAGCTTACTAATTTCATATTAAGAAAGAAGTACGAAGGTCGCGGGGACAGGAAAGAGAAAATAAGGAGTGTCTAATTATCGAAAGTGGTTGGGCGAGATTCAAAATAGGGTTAAAAGGTACAACCGTTGGAGGTGAGGGCCCGAGGGTCAAATTGTATGTCTCGGAACTTTTTGAGTGCAAAACGCATAACATGGAATAGGGCATGATGGCACAGTCCACAGGGAAATTTGTATATCGCAGAATTCCAGGTAATGTTTGCAGGACACGGAACAGTGGAAGTGCAAACGTGAGCCCGCCTATCCGAGAACCTGCAATCGAAAAAGTGGCTCAAATATGGAATAGGGAAACGGTTGGGCCGATTCCTTTTCGCTAATATATTGAAACTTTTAATATATATCCCATTGCATGGCAAGATGTTGCTAATTGCATATCCAAAGAGAAGTAGGAAGGTGGCGGGGACATGGAACAACAATTAAGGAATGGCTAATTATCGAAAGCAGTTGGTGACGCTTCAAAATAGGACTACAAGATACAACCAACAAAGGTGAGGGCTCGAGGGTCAAATTGTATCTCTCGGGAGTGTTGACTGCAGAACGTATAACACAGAAGAAGGCATGATGGTGCATTCCTACGAACAAATTGTATATTGCGGAACTCCGAGTACTGTTTTCGAGTCGCGGAACATTGGAAACACAATCCTGAGCCCGCTGGTCTGGGAAACTCGCAAACGAAAAAGTGTCTAAGTATGGAACAAGGAAACAGTAGGTTGAACTCGATACACAGTAAATTTACCACATCATGGAGATACAGCCAACTTGGGGCTAAGTATTGAAAAGAATGGCGAACGATCGGGCTCATGACGGGGCATTCCAGCAGACAAATTGTATATCGTGGAACTCCGAACATTGTTTGCAAGTCGCGGAAGATTCAGAACACAATTTTGAGGTCGTCAATCCGGGAACCCGCAATAAAAAAGGTGGCCTAGTATGGAATAGGGAAACGGTGGCCCGAACTTGTTTTCTCTAATATATGTAAATTTGTAATAGCTTTTCCATTACCTGGCAAGATCTTCTATGCATGTTTTTGGACAAGTTATGTAGGGATGGTTAGTCCTCGAGGATTTTGCTTATTAATGAAAATCTTTATGGTTGTTGCATGATGACATATTAACATTAAACCTTTGTTGTTGCATATTTGGAAAGAAGTACGAGAATGGTCGGCACAGGAAACAATGACTAGGAATTGGAGATTTCGTGAACCCTCCAACCCAAGGATCCAAAATAAAGTGACAAGGTCTCCCCAGAAGACGTGAGGCCCCGATAGTCAAATTGTATCACTCAAAACATTTGAATGCATAATGTGTAACACATAAGAGGGGACGATGTCGGAGTCCGGCAATCAATTTATATATGGCGGAGGTTCGGGTGCTATTTGTAGGTCACAGAACAATGGAAGTTAATTTAGAGGCCAGAATAATTAATGTGCATTGGGAAGGGAACGATTGTGGCGGGGATGGAAGAGAGCCACAAATGGTTTGAAACTTTTTATGAATTCAGGTAAAGTGATGCTTGCGACTTGGAGGAGCCCGTGGTGGAATTGTAGATTAGGGAATTTTTGGGGTGTAAGATGTATATCATGGAACAAGTGGAAAATTTTGGCTAAGTATAGAAAGGAACGGAAGTCGTTCTGAATATTGTTAATGCTTTTTGTTTCGTCCCAGTTTGTTCAGTTGTCACTAGTAATACCATAATTAATGTGCATTGGGAAGGGCGCGAAGTTAGTGGGGATGGAAGGCAGCGACAGATGCTTTGAAACATTTGTGAACCCTAGTAGAGTGAAGCTTGTGACTTCGAGGAGTAAGTGGTGGAATTGTAGATCACAGAAGTTTTGAGTGCAAGATGTATATCACAGAACAAGAAGCAGCAGAGTTCGAAAGTGGCAACCTGGAAACCGCGGCCATAAAATTGGATAAGTATGGAAAAGAACAATGGTCGGTCAGATTGGTCATGTGAGGATATAGATGGAGATGAATATCTGTCAACCCGCCAACCTTGGAACCTGCAATCATAGAAAGGTGACTATGTATATAACCAGAAAACGATAATAGACGGGAAGAAGAAAAGGGAAAAAGGGCTAAGTATCTCACAGAACAACATCTATTGTTCGTTTATTAATGCCAATCTTTTTGAATCCCTCGTGATTTCTCACTAGTAAAAGCATAAATTACAGATCACAGAAGTTTTTTGGGTGCAAGATGTATATGACGGAACATGGGACATAAGTGTTGGATACTGCAAACCCGGGACCCGGTGGTTAGATAATTGGCTAAGGATTGAAAGGTACCATCGTTGGTCGGGCTCATGGTGTGAAGATATAGATAAAGATGAGCATATGCCAACCCGTGAATCCAGGAGGCCATGATCATAGAGATGGGACTAAATATAGAACCACAAAGGGATAATAGAGGGGGAGAAAACAAGGAAAATTTAAAGAGAAAGTGTTTATATTTATTCCAATAGTATTCATATTAATATGTATTAATAGATTATTCTTTAAGTATAGGGCAGGCGCCACATAAGTATGGCCTATGACAAATTATTCTTCCATGTAAAATGTAAGGGGCGAGCAGAGTAGCCTTTATTTAAATCGAAGTGTTGGGCAACAAAAAGAAAATCTTGTCATCCATGTTTAACGACCCACAAAAAGAAGTACAAAATACAATAAAAAACGATACCAGAGATTGGAAAACACCAGACAAAAACCTCAAATATTCTATATTCAAATAAACTAGGTTACAAAATACAGACGAGATTATTTTCCATAATGATTGCAATTGGGCCTACCGCCAAACAACGGTCGGTCGGATTGGTCATGTGAGGATATAGATGGAGATGAATATATGTCAGCCCGCCAACCCTGGAACCTGTGATCATAGAAAGGCGACTAAGTATATAACCAGAAAGCGATAATAGATGGGAAGAAGAAAAGGGACAAAGGGCTAAGTATCTCACAGAACAACATCTATTGTTCGTTTATTAATGTCAATCTTTTTGAATCCCTCGCGATTTCTCACTAGTAAAAGCATAAATTGCAGATTACAGAAGTTTTTTGGGTGCAAGATGTATATGACGGAACATGGGAAATAAGTGTTGGATACCGCAAACCTGGGACTCGGTGGTTAGATAATTGGCTAAGTATTGAAAGGTACCGTGGTCTATTGGGCTCATGGTGTGAAGATATAGATAAGATGAGCATATGCCAACCCGTGAATCCAGGAGGCCGTGATCATAGAGATGGGACTAAATATAGAACCACAAAGGGATAATAGAGGGGGAGAAAACAAGGAAAATTTAAAGAGAAAGTGTTTATATTTATTCCAATAGTATTCATATTAATATATATTAATAGATTATTTCTGGTCCAAATGTAAATCATCTTCCAATTTGCAGGATGTTGTTCGGTTCACAAATTTCATTGAAACCCATAAGCAATAGAAAGAAAAAAATAAAAACAAAAATAAATAAATAAATATATATATATATATATATATATATATATATATATATATACATATGACGCAACATTTTTTATATGCACGGATATTATCAAATAGAAGAAGCTGCAATATATGCAAAATATTGAATAGGAAAATGAAGTCAACACTTGAGTTGCCTTGTTGAAATAGAGTCATTAATTCATTCTATTTACGGGAGCTCGAAGAATGAAAGCAGGAGGGGTCCTCCCATTTCTTTCTTTAAGTATAGGGCGGGCACCACATAAGTATGGCCTATGACAAATTATTCTTCCATGTAAAATGTAAGGAGCGAGCATAGTAGCCTTTATTTAAATCGAAGTGTTGAGCAACAAAAAGAAAAGCTTGTCATACATGTTTAACGACCCACAAAAAGAAGTAGAGAATACAATAAAAAACAATACCAGAGATTGGAAAACACCAGACAAAAACCTCAAATATTCTATATTCAAATAAACTGGGTTACAAAATATAGATGAGATTATTTTCCATAATGATTGCGATTGGGCCTGCTGCCGACAAAAAAAAACAAAGATGTACAATAATGAAGCTTGTGGACAATCTTTTATAGATTTCAACTTGATCATCAAATACTTGATTCGTAAAAAACAACGAGTTGAATATCAATTTCGGGTCTTGGACTTCATTGGTGCTGCCAGCTAGATTTATCCCATCTTTTTTAATCACTTGTCTTTTCTAGATATGGCCTGCCTGCATTGTCTGGTTATTCAACATTCCATACTTTACTAAGTGTTAAATTCCCTTTATCGTCGAAAACTTGGGGTTTAAGGTGCCTTCCTTGTAATGTTCCTGATCATTGACATCTGAGACAACTTAGACATGCAATTCAGGCCCAATTCAAAGACGAGGGAGTGGTTTTATGTGACGTCAGCTTTGGGGGAAACAAATCTTGTTAGCCAACAAAAGCTGAGACAAAAAAAAATCAAGTATGTTGTGATTGTTATTCTCGCTGTATTCAATTATATGTTTGGTTGAAAAGCTTGCCTAAAGATTTGTATGTTGAACTTCTTTGTTTTATTGTTGTAAATTGGAAGGGATTTCCAAGTCAACTGCAAAATGTTCCTCTGTTGAACTACGTAGCTTCTTCCAGCAGCACAAATCTGGCAAGTGTATCAAATTTTGTAGATCACATCAGAATATATCTTTCTTCGTAGGGGTGGCATATATCGTGGCCCACAAAATGGTCTAGAATATTCAGAAGTGACACAAAATATTACTCCATGCCTGAATACACTAAGAAGGAAATTATAAAATTGGATACTCACGAACGTGAGAAAATGTATGCGTGGTTGAATCAACATTCTAAAATTACATAACGTTTTATGCCCAAGTTGTAATAGAGTTGACAAACAACCAATTTCTATGTCAAAGAGTGTTGAGCGAATTCTGGATGTAGCAACAGACTTGACATACAATCAACTTTCGATCACTACTGATACTAATGTCAAGTGTAAGAAGTCATGATCCCAGGCTCCAGGTAGTTTCACCTTCAGGCATCCACACTGGCGGTGACCTAGGCTCAAGATAGCTCCCGCTTCGGACATCGACACTGGCGATGGCAATGGTATCAGTGTTATTGACTGCAATGCAACAATGCGTTGAACAAGTAGGGTTTTCATTGTCAAAGCACTTAGACTGTAGGATTGTCAGACCTGCAAAGAACATCGACTTTAGTGTTTCTTTGTCACGACAACTACAATGTTGCTTTGAGTCCATAAATCTTTGGACGTTGGGTGTCATGTGCCATAATGACCTTGACATTAGGTACATGTCAGACATCTATTATCTGACATTGCAGTGTTAATGCAATTGCCATAATGGACGACGGCTCGATTGCATTGACACAAGCAATCTTAATTGTGTGATTAATTAACATCCTTAAAGGACGTGAATCCCAAACAATGCCTAAAACTTTTCGAACAACCGTGTGTTCAAAATATACATTGTTCTATATTTAAACAAATAAGAAATTATATTGTATGAGCATTTTTTTTTTCAAACATTAGATCTACTGCAACAGAAGAAATACATTTTCCTTACTCAAAGCAAGGGAAACAACAGGAAGATTGATATTAGGTGGAAACATCCCTGGAATACACCACTACATTAAGGTCTCTTCTAAAGAAAGAAATAAAATGATTACATGAAGGTGGTAGTAAACGGTGATTTTCAGAAACCAAATCATTACCTGAACACATCGGACTTCTTGCAGAAGGTGGTAGTATAAAGTAATCTTCACAAAGTGTTGCAAAGTCCATAATCTAGAATTCCTTCCCATTAACTTTTCCCAGTTACATGTCGATGTAAGCATTAGAAAGTTTTGAGAGCGTCGTTCCATGGCGATATACCCACCTTCAAGTAGGAGGAGAATATTCGTGTAAAGAGCAGCAAGCTCATCGACCCAGATGTAACTATATGCATAGGAATAGTGAAAAAAATGTGCAGTAGCGATAGAAAGTTGATTGTATGTGGAGTCTGTTACTACATCCAGAGGACGGTGAACAAACTTTGACAAAGAATATGACTTTTTGTCAAATCTGTTACCACACCCAGAAGTAGCTCAACAAATTTTGAAATAGAAACTTTTATAATTTTAGGATGTCGATTCAACCACCCATACAGTTTCTCATACTCGCGATGATCCAAATTTATAATTTCCTTTTGAGTATATTCACGAATGGAATAATATTTCGCGTCATTTCTGAATATTCCAGGCCATTTTGCAAGCCATGGTATGTGCGACTCCTCTGACAAAAGATAAATTCTTGTGTGGTCTGCAAAATTTGATACACTTGCCAAATCTGTGTTGTTGGAAGAAACTATATACTTCAACGAAGGAGCATTTTCCAGGTGACCTGAAAGTCCCTTCCAACTCCTAGTAAGAAAAAAAAGAAGATCAACACACAAATCTTCAGGCAAGCCTTTCAACCAACTAAAGCATCAAATATAGGGAGAACACCAATCACAAGATACTTGATTTTTTTTGTGTCTGAGTTTCTGTTGGCTAACAAAGTTTTTTTTCGCTCAAAGATGACATCACATAAAACCATTCCTTCACCTTTCAGTTGGGCCTGAATGACATCTCTAAGTTGTCTCACATCTCCATGACTAGGAACATTACAACGAAGGCACCTTAAAGCCCAACTATTCGATGACAGAGAGAAATGGGAATAAGTATTTAAAATGACCGTTGGAGGATGATAGTATAATCTTCCATAGATTTTGGTTTAATTCATTTTAATGGCAGATGCGCTCGATATTTTCGCTTATTATTTCCAATCTTTTCAAATATGTGTGTTGAATAGTCACTAATAACACAAGTTAACATTTCCATGTGCAAGCAGATTCTCAAATATGACAACCTGTAATATATGCAGAGTATTAAAGAGGGACATGACGTCAAGACCTCTGTGGATGACACGTTTGTGGATGGCAACATGGTATTACAATATTGCACTGTTAGTATGATGACGCCTTTAAAAAACTAAAATATCCAACACTTTTTGCAAATTCAAAATGGACGCAAAAAAATTTATCAGATCCCATAATATTCGTCTGTTAATGCGTTTAAATGGGAGATGTCCTTGAGCTTTCCACTTATTAAAGCCAATATTTTTGAACCTATCTGGTGGGTTGTCACAAGTAAAATCATAATTAATGTGCATTTGGAAGGGCGGAAGGTGGCGGTGATGGAGGGGAGTGAAAAATGCTTTTAAACATTTCTAAACCCAAGAGTGTGTGAACCCGCGAAACTTTGAAGACTCGACTAAGTATGGAAAGGCAGGTAAGACATACAAACTTATCGTAGGTAGAGTCAAGCTTAATAGTTCGAGGAGTCTGGGGTCGAATTGTAGAGTAGGAAAGTTTTGGGTGCAATATGTATACCCTGAACACGAGTTACCAGAGTTTGATAACACCTATCCGCGAACCCGCATTCATAGAATTGGCTACGTATGCAAACGAATGACGGTTGGTCGAACTCGTGATGTGAAGATATGGATGGAGATGATGATTTTTCAATTTTCCACCTCGAGAACCCGCGACCATAGAAACGTGGCAAAACATAGATCCAGAAACGCATAATAGAGGGGAGGAACAAAAGGGAAAAATGGGCAAGTTTAGAAGAGGAAAAAGAAAGGGAGACAAGAACTTTATCGCTCACACAACAACAATTAGTCTCATAACTATGAAGCCATAGAAAGACATTAACTATGGGAAAAACATTGTCAGATATGAAATATAGTTGCAGCTCGACAAACCGTGGTTCAAGTCAAAAGAGATGTTGTTTATATCCACTGCAAAATTTTGCATATTATTTTATCTTAATACTATTTTTTGGGAAGCCAACTGTAAAACCATGTTCCAATTTGTGTTTTCCAAGTGGAGATGTGTTTGTGAAGAAACAAGTACGAAGAGGCTTAATTGCAGCTGTAGGACCTCACCTCTGTAAAGTTGAATCAAACAACAATAAGCAACATCTAGCGAACCAACGAGCAAGCATCAACTAGTTAACCAAGAATGTCGGTGAAAAACAATATTGTCCAAATTTACTGCAGACAAGATTGTATAAAAAAATTGGAGGAATATATTTTAACACGGCATGGCAGGTAAACATGCAAGACTGTAAGGAACATGCAAAGGCCTCCCACTGTGCAAACATTTAAGCTGTAGTTTTGCACGGTTGGCATTCTGCATCTGCAATTGGAACACCTCCATAACACCCACTAACATATAAAAAAGGAAATCAAATTTTCTCTTCGCATACAAACATGTTCTGGAAGAGGATTTTGACGCAGGCATCCCCAGCATTTAAAATTTTCACTTGCAAACTGGAAATAGGAAACAACAAGGAACGAACACGAATGTAAATCTAGCAATGAAACCCACCCGTCAATGGGGAACGACAACAACAACATCAATAGGCAAAAAAGAATCCAGTCAACAAGCAACGAGCAAGTAGAAACCAGTGAACCAAGAACACTGCCAAAGAACAATATCGCCCATATTCACTGCAGACAACACTGGAGAAAAAAAAAATAAAGGACGAAAATGTATTGCAACAGGCCTGTCAAGTAATTGAAACATGCCTGGAAATCAAATTTTCTCTTTGCATATGAACATGTTCTGGAAGAGGATTTTGACGCAGGCATCCCCAACATTTAAAATTTTCACTTGCAAACTGGAAATAGGAAACAACAAAGAACGAACACGGACGTAAATCTAGCAACGAAACCCAACTGTCAATGGGGAACAACAACAACAATATAAAACAAGAATCCAGTTAACAAGCAACAAGCAAGCAGAAACTAGTGAACTAGGAACGCCGCCAAAGAACAATATCGCCCATATTCATTGCAGACAACACTGCAGAAGAAAAAATAAAGGACAAAAATGTATTGCAACAGGCATGTCAAGAAATGCAAGAATGCAACCACAAAAATCAAGACCCACCGGTGAATGGAGAAGGACATAAGTGCAACACCTGGCCCACAAATGTAACAATAGATCCAACTGCAGATGCAAGACCCAAGCCTTGCAAAGTTGAAGCAAACAAGAGCAAGCAACAAATAACAACCTAGTGAAGAAGCACCAAAAGGTCCAACTGCAGCTGCAAGACCTCAACCCTACAAAGTTGAATCAAACAACCATAAGCAGCGTCCAGCGAACCAAGAAACAAGCACCAACCAGCCGACCAGGAATGTCGATGAAGAACAATATTGGTCAAATTCATTGCACACAAGATTGTATCAAAAAATTCGGAGGAAAATGTATTGTAACACATATCTTAACCAAACATTTCATGCTGTGAGACCTGTCAGGTAAACATTCAAAGCTGCCAGGACCATCCAAAGGCCTACCAGTGTGCAAGCAATTAAGAAATTTGTGGTTTTCATGGTTGGTATTTTTCAATACTGGGAGCGATCAAAATCCTTTTGCAGTCCATCTTTGTATGTGATTACTACAACCAGAGAAGCAGGACTGTAATGTTGTCTCTGTCTCGTTCCTGATCACTAATGTTCGACACAGAACCTACCTCCATCATAGCCACAGTGACATATAGGAAAAGGAAATCGTATTTTCTCATCACATACAAAGATGTTCTGCAAGAGGATTTCGACTCAGGCATCCCCAGTAGTCAAATTTCCCACTTGCAAACTACAAATAACAAGCGAAGCTAAACACAACACCCAAACTCGTTCGTCAATGGGGAACGACAGATGGCCAGTTCCAATCGCGGTTGCAGAATCCCAAGCATGCAAACTGCAACAAGACCGACAGGCAAACAAAAACAACAACAATAGGCAAATAAGAAATCATTGAACAAGCAAGAAGCAAGCATGAACCAGTGAACCAACAATATCGTTAAAGAACAATATTGCCCATATTCACTACAGACAACATTGCATATAAAAAAAAAACAGAAGAAAATGTATTGTAACAGGCCTGTTAGGTAAACATTTAAGGCTGTGAAGCCTTTTAGGTAAACATTTAAGTCTATCAGGACTGCTCTATAAACATTTAAGAAATAATGCAGTGTGGCAGGTCTGTTGCGTACGAAAAAAACATTTATTATATTATTTTATTACAATAAAAAAAAATAGTAACAATAGTTCGAACAATAGAGACTATGTTAAAAAAAAATTATTCATAGGACAAACTAATATGAAGTCAACTAATAAAACACCAACTCTCTATCTTCAAAACTTCGGATATCCAAACATTTCAAGAAAAAAGTAAAAATTCAGATAGACCGTATATGATCAAAAACTTTGGATATGCTAACAGATAAAACATTGGGAATAGCAAAGGCGGCAATAAGACATCCAATCTGTTATCCAGTCAGATCATGACATATATGGTATTTTTTGTTATATAAAAATCAATGTTTTTAGTTCCGTAGTTCCAACGATAAATATTATGAAAATATTTTTGGTCAAAGGACAAACTAATATGAAGTCAAAGAATTAAGATCGCTATAGTCCCTCAATGCCTTCGGCAGGGACTAATAAGTGGGTTTGTGGAATTTATGTTTCGTTGTGTAAGAGACATTTCAAATATTATCTTAGTTAACCAAGCGACCATGATCAAAGCAATCCTTACAATGAAAAGTGATGCAACATTTATATTGCAACATTTGAGTCGAGCTACACCTATTACATTCAAGAATGATCTCTTCAATGTGACACTTTTGAAAATTATCTTTAATGTAGGTCCGAGCATAGATAAAAGCCAAAACATCTACATGTTCCACTACCAAAGCAAGAAACTTTTCGAGAGCATTATGGAAACAAGAGAGTTTTAGTATTTTATTTGCATGCTAGGCATTCTCGCCTGGATAGGAATTAAATTGATCTTTTTAGTAAGGTTTGAAGTTGGGTTGTCAAGGCCCCATAAAAAGGCCAACCTTACCACTAAATCAAGACTCCTCACAAATATTAAACTATTTGTTTATCGAGGAGTTAAATTCTAGGATTGAAAAACTCCTCGGTATAGGAATGAATAACCACAATACATTTTAGGAAATAGTCCCAAATATTAGATATCTAAGTTGAGAGCTTATTAAGGTTTGGTCAAACGCTATTGAATGTGTGAATCAACCAATCAATGAGAAGATAATCATCCTTCTTTTTAAACGAGCAAGGATTAAACTTCGAGATCGACATTGAAATATACTTGTTGATTCAAAAGGATTGATAAGAGAGTTTGAAATTCAACAACTTTTCTTTGAAAAAAACTCTCGTTCCTTGACAAGGGCCCATTAAGAGGAAATGATCACCAAAACATAACCTTCCTAGAGAAAAGAAGGATCCATCTATCCCCAAAGACTAACATGCCCAATTGTGTCTAAGATGAGAGGTTGGGCATATGTACACAAAAAACACAAATACATCCAACCATTAAGACAAGAACATAGATCTCACTATTATACTAATAATTTATTTTTTTATTAAATGTTTTTTTAGAAGGGAAGTTATTACCCTCAACTCCACATTAACATGAATAAACCCACATAACTTGATAGAAGTTGGACTCAAATGAATTCAAACATTGCACCTCCACCCAAAAATGATGAGAGACTTAACCAACCATGGGATAATCTTAAATGATAGACAATCCTAAAGCACTTAGGACATTTATTACATGAGAATTCACTTTAAAATGACTTTTCATAAATGGAAATGTTTTTTTCCAAGGAAAAAAATCCATAATTTTATTTATATAAAACAATATTAAGTTGTCATATGCCTCAAAGCATTCAAAACTAAAGGCTTTGTAGCCAAATGGAGCAACAACACTACATACTTGTCTTAAATATTAGTGAGCTATATCGAAAAGAGATAGTTGTTCCTTGACTTAAAAGGACATTAATTACAACTTTCAATATCAATATCTAAAAACTGTCCACTATCACAAATATTTGTGCTTCATCTTCAAAAAAGTATGGTTGTTCCATGATTTGAAAAGACACCAAAATACGCAAATTTACATCTTTCAAAAAGTAGATTTGCAAATTGCTCACTGTCATAAAAAAGGAAATTATATCCATGGTGCATGAGGGATATCAATTGTGTGCTCATCCTGAAAGATGAAAATCGTTTAGGTACCATGCTCTAGCCCTAATGTCTCTTCTAAAAGGTCATTCGCTACCGTATTCCTAACCCTATATATGTGAGACAAAGAAATGTGTGAGAAGGCCATCACCTATTGTTGTATATCATCAAAAAGTGTCTATAAAGTCATTTTTTTGAGAAATGCTTCCTTTAGAACTCATTGGATAACTAGTAAAGAATCCCCCACAATTTGAAGTTGTGTAACACCATATTTTTGAGCTAGCTAGAGGCTTAGTTTGAGAGCCATCAATTCATAATAATTGTGTGTTTCCTACCCAATACCAACTTTGAAATCCATATTATGATTTGAGGAGAGATACAAGATTCCTCCCAAGCCTCCTACTATATGATTACATTGAGAGGCACCATCAAAGTATGCCCAAGTAATATCCATATTTACGACTTCTTTTTTGCTCAGTCTTTTTTGTTTTTCCTCAACCCGAGGATAAGCATATAGGATATTTATAGACTAAATTGCACTTTTAATGGGTAGGGTTTCTTGGCCTTCAAAAATCTTAAGGTTTCTAGAGAGATAAATTCCCCATGCGATATTGAGTGGCAAAGCCCTCATCTTTTTTGTGTCCCTGTTTGTATACCAAGACTTGAAGGCTTTTCCTGTGCTTCCTCCATCCCATGGATTTCTTATCCTTCTCATGTTTCAAAATTATTTTCAGACTTCTTTGGAAATAGGAGCATGTCATAAGTAACTGATCTATAGTTTCCTTTGCTTGTTGGCATAAACTACACCCTCTTGGGTCAATTTTTTTTTTTTTGTAAAACCTCTCAAGTAGGAGCCTTTTTGTTTAATGTCATCCATAGGAATATTTTATTCTTGGAAGGACACCTTAAATTCTATATGATTCTCCACCACCAAACTGATTCTCCCACCAAACCTTCCTCGACAATAGCTCTATATCCTAGTTTGCAAGCATAAGTTTCGAAAGGGTTAAGAGATTGTAGTTGTTGGTATTCATCTTCCCCTAATTTGACACTGCTATCTTTCAAGGTATCTATATATGACTTCCAAGCATTCACAAGATCCTCTCCCAATCCAATGTCCTCCTAGGTGAGCCATTTTTGTTTTCAATTTGTATACCTCTCTCAGTTCAGATTATGTCTTACTAAAAAAAAACTTTGCTTAAAATTTCTTGTGTCACCAAAGGAGGTAGTATGTGTTGGCCTTTACTACCTATCCAAGGATAAAGTCTTATTTGGAATTTATCCCCTTTATCCACCATCCATATCAACCAATTACTAGCCATTTCGAAAGTTGAGTTCACATCTTTCCATATAATTGAGGCATTATGCCCATGTTTCACAAGGTTCCTAATCCAATTATTAATCGTGGTTGGGTACAAGTACTTGGCTCTAATTACTTGGACCCACAATCCTTTTCCTTCGACCAAACTCCTTACATTTTTTGTTGCTAGGGACTTTGAGAAAAGCAAGAGGTTTTTTAGGCTCCATCCTCCATTTGCTTTTAGGACCAGTAGTTTTTTCTAGGATTCCAACACAAGCCCTTTCTTAGACTTTTCTCTTGACGAGATAAAATTTTAGCACAATCCCTAATTGATTCCAATACACCTTTTGGTACCCAACCCAATGAAATCTAATATACTGACATATCTTATAGGATAGCTTTGACAAGTACCAATCTTCCCCGTCTTGAGAGCCACCAATTGCACCAATGGTTTATCTTATTTTCTACTTTAGCAATGAACCATTGACAATCACCTTTTTTGCATACGTTTGGTTTCAAGTGGAATCCTAAGTACTTTAATCCTTGATCCAAATCTATCACCTGATATGGAAACAATTGGGAGAAGTATACATGTTCATGCTTCGTTGTTCCCCACATGGACATAGTGGATTTATCTATATTTATTTGCATACCTATATATTTATAGAAGAAGTCCAAAATGTTTTTAAACTTATCAACAATCCTTTTGGTGCCTTCATATAAAATTAGTACATCATCCATAAACAAAATATGTGTGACGTTTCAAACCTATCCATTGCAAATCCCTTTAAAGTTTCCATTTTATGATGCCTCTTTTAGTAGTATACTCAACCCTTCATCTACTGGTAGGAATAGAATAGGGGAAAGGGGGCATCCCTATCCAATACCCATGCCTAGGTTGAAGAAAGGAGATGATACTCCATTTATTAAGACAACAAAGCATGCATAGGTAACACAACTCCTCACCCATACTAGAAAATTATGACAAAAATCAAAGTGAATGAGGATCAGTCTCGGGTAAAGCCAACTTACCCTGTTGTATGCTTTGGAGAGGTCCACTTTTATTACCATCAATATTTGATTTTTGGTCTTGATTGAATGGAGGGTTTCTTGAGCTATCCTAACAACCTCATGGATTTGCTTCCTTGCATAAACTTGAATTTTTCACTTGATATTTGTTTTGATATGACCTTTGTAAGTCTTTTGGCAATGAACTTTGAGATAATTTTGTAGAGTTGCATAAGGATATTGGCTGAAACTTTTCAAAAGTTGTCAAATTATCCTCATCATGGATCAAAGAAAGGAAGGTAGTATTGTAAGTCCCGAGAATATTTCATGTGTTTCTTGTGGTCTCCACTACCCTCAAATCTTCTTTAATGAATTCATAGCATCCTAGGAAGAATTCCACGGGTAGGCCATCAAGATTGGGGAGTTTATCCATTTGGAAGCTCTGTAAAGTTTGAAGTAGTTCATATTTCCCCACTTCTTTCATTAGCTCCAAGTTGTCCTCATTATTTACAAATTTCGGAAAATAATTGGAGAGTATTGTCACTTCAACAATAATGGCCCTAGAGTCCTATCTGGAGAGATTGGAAAAGTAGTTGACTCCTTCATCTACTATGTCTTTAAAATTTGTTTGCCACTAGTTGTTTCCCTTGTCAATCTTCCAAACATGATTTGTATTTTTCCTGCCATTTGCTTATTAATGAAAGATTTTCATCACTTACTTGAAGCCAAATGGTCATGCTCTTGAACCTCCATTCTTTCTCTTTCTCTGGTAAGATATTCCTCTTTTTTTCTTCTAGTTGCTTTTCCAATTTCCAGGTCTTAGTCAAGTATCCAAACCCTTCATTGTTATACAAGGTCTCCAAGCCTTCTTCCACTTCTTTACAGAGCTTGTCATCTTTTTGGTTTTTTTCCTTATCCCATTGGGTTGCTAACTTCTTTTCCTTTTTCAGATTTTGTTGAAATTGAAGTGGGGTAGACTCTCTTAAATGTTCATCAAAGGGCTTGTAGACATCCTTGATCTTTTTAACAAACTCTTCCACCTTCAACCATTATGGATTCAACTTGAAGGAACTGGGCGGTTTTTACTTAGCATGGGCCACTTCTAACACAACGAGATTATGGTATGAGTCCCCTCCCAAGGATACCCATTGTCTTACTTGGATAAGTTCTTTTAGAAACCTTTCTGATATTAGAAAGTGGTCAAGCCTCGTATCTATTTTGTATTCCATAATTCTCTTATTTCACGAAGTGGGATTTAGTTTTGTTGGTTTGATGTCTAATAGACCCACTGCTTCTAGATTTCTTATAAAATATCCCAATAGACAATTCATGTGAGCAACATGTCCCCAAATTTCTAAAGCTCCTAATGTAAAGGTCTCCCATATCACAACAAGGCCACTTTGAACACATTCCATATTGAATAATTTGTCCCAATACTCCACTTTAACAGTTTAGGGGCCATGAACATTTAGAATAGATATTTCTTTCCTCGCATCCATTAAGAATTAGGCTACCCATGGACCTATAGGAAAATCCCAAGAGTTAGATAGGGTATGTATAGGCCTCTACCATCCAATTATATTCCCACCATATCTCCCAATAGCATAAATGTAACCAAACTCCCACCCAATCATAAATTTTGAGAGTTCTTGAATTACTTTTCCCCTATGCATCATTATCTCTCGAAGGAGAATAATAGAGGGTTTTAATGTCTTGCCTCATAGTGACCAATTTCTTTGAGGTATTGGCCAACCCTCCATAATTGAGGATCGATAATATCATTTAAGATCCTCAAATGGGGTGGATTCTCTAAGAGCCCCAATTAGAGATAATTGTTTCCCACATCTAAACTCTAATGATGTTTGTTTCCATGCCATGGGAATATAGGACTTTCTCCCTCTTTAGGTTGGATTTTGCTTTTTCCATCAAGGAAACCCAACCCCCCTACCACCTTTCCAAGGAAGTCTATAATTCCTTTGTTTTTAGGTCAAAGGTTATATTTAGATTCTAGTTGTATAGAGTCCTACTAGGATCCCCCAGGCTCCAATTACAATTTAGGGTTTTCAGGAGTCCTCACCCGAGTTTCTTCTTTTACCAGGGCCTTTGTTGAAATATTGTAACTTGAAAGAATATTCTACCTGAGAGAGAGAGTTGAATAATATTATTATATTATATTTAATTAGGCCCTATTGTGCCTTAGTAAAAGTCAGTCCTATTGTGTCTTGACAGTTAATTGTAAATTAAGAGGGTAAAGTGATAGGTCGACCTAGACCTAATTATAGGCTGGCTAGACCACTATTTATAAGAGAGGTCAGTGCCTCATTTGGATACATACACACCTAGCTCTGCAGTGCGCAAGTCTTGGAGGAGAAGATGCTACAACTAGGGGTGACATCAAGGAGGGTTTTTGGTCTATCTCTTGGTAATTATTGGTCAAGTGGTATGCTACTCTTCCTAGTGAAGGAGTAAATGAGGATCCTTTGTTTGGTCTTTGGTCTATCTATATTGAGGAAATTTTTGCTAGGTTTTCTCCCCCATGAGGGTTTCCCAGGATAAGTTGTGTGTCTCTATTGTTTTTGTGATTGTCTCTCTTTCAGTGATCATATTTATGCAACTAATGTGATAAATGATTATAATAATAGAGAAGAATCGTAATTGCTAGTTGTAAAAGTAAAACTTCAACATGGTATCAGAGTAGGCCAAAAAGAGACCAGTTCACAGTTTATAAAGAAGTAGCTAGCCTCAACACAACCTCTCCCAGATTCAGTTTTCAATATTGCAGTTGTTGTAGAATTAGGGTTTCTACATAAACCCTAAGTGTGACATTTTCCTTGTTTGATGGGGACGTTGGAGAAAGTAACCACAACTAGGAACTCGCCCTAGGAGGGCGCATCTAGTCCCTAGATCAGAATTCCAAAATTTGAAGTTTTAGAAATTAGGGTTTCCTCATAAAACCCTAAGTTGTAGTTGTAGTACCAATTACAGTTGTAGTTGCAATTGCAGTATCAGTTGTAGTTGCAATGCCAATTCCTTCGAGTCAGTTCCTTCATACCAGTTGCAGTGCAGCACCAGTTGCAGTACTAGTTGCAGTTGCAGTGCTAGTTCCTTCGTGCTAGTTCCTTCATACCAGTTACAACACAAGTTGTTGTGTCGCCACCAACTGCAGTACCAGTTGCAGTGAAAGTTTTTCTGAAGTGTTGGGACTGTTGTTTTATTGTCCTAGTGCGCCTTACACTAGCAAGATACTGTAAAGGTATGTACTTACATGTGTTTAAATAGTATTATTATTTTTAAAAGGGTATTTGCAGGAGAAATGATCTTTTGTCTAAACAACAATCGTAGATCTAGAGGGATCTCAGATCCAACACATTCAGAGGAACAATGCACCTCGGGTTTGATCAATTTAATATGCCTCTATTTGTTATGATCTTATGAACATCTAGATTGTATTTTGATCTGTTGAGGTTATGACTATCATACTAACCATTGGTCAAAATCAAAGTCAAAAGTATTAGATTGATTAAGGTTAAGATTATAGAGTTTATTCTCTAACTCAAATTCTTGTCAAGTAAGCATATTATCTTAGTACATAGGACAGGTTGAAGAGAATACTTGTCATCTTGAGTGAGGGAGACTCGGAAGAAATGCAACAACACTCATTCTTGAGGACAAGACTCTGAGTTCCAGGTTTGATTGATTAAGTTGATAATATTAAAATGTCCACATGTCAAGTTTGATAACTGCTTCATTACAAGTAAACACTATAGTTGTGATAACAATCTTTGAAAAGTTTTATACTTGGTAGCATGTGAGCATTATTGAGATAAATGCTTATTGTAATCATCTACCAAATATAACTAACATCTCCTCTAGGAGAAACTTCTTGTTTTAGTTCCAGGTTACCATGGAGGAATGATTGATCACAAAACCATAAGAGTGTTTCTCTCATTCCTTATTATTGTATTTCTTACTTTTTACCTTGTTACAAACATGTCACAAGTGATAGCTTTGAAGGAGTTACTGTGACGATCGTTCTCACTATTGTTTTTATTATTATTACAAAGAGTATTATTCTTGTTTGTTGTTTGTCCCTTGTTGTTCGTGTTCCAAGCATGTCACAGGTGATAACCCTAAGGGAGCTATGGTGATGGTTGCAGGAGGTGACATATTAGATGAGACATGGAGACAAATCATGAGGAGCAGAAGGCTCCAAAGATGGCAAAACAAATCCCTCTAGTGCATTTGATCACTCTTCATATCATCAAGAAGAGTTAGTAGAGCAAGAAGGACCTACCCATAATCATTGCAATAACCAGAAAGAGACCAGTATGGTCCCGTGATACTTTGCAGGATGTAAAGCCATATAGCATTGACAAGCCTTGTCATGAGGAGCATATGGCTCCACCAATGGTGAGGCAAGCGACCCCACCAAGTACCAGCTCAGAAGGAGCTAGATTTCAAAGGGAGTCATCCCTCACGATCCAGTAAGGAGGAGTAGTCTCCCCAGGACCATTCATAGATATGCACAAAGCCTAATTTGTGTCCAGAGGATTCTCCCAACAAGAGGGAGAAGACTATGACGAGACTCTTGCTCCAGTAATCAGAAGAAGTATATATAAAACAAATGTGATTCATTAAAAGAAGTCAACACAATATGAGATTCAGAGGGAGCAAGTATGAAAATCCCTATATTTAAGATTGAGTTATCTACAGTGCTAGTTGGTGTAGTACATGAGTTGGGCCATGGAGACATGACTACAATAGAAGATTGAGTTACCTCTAGAGAAAGAGGATAAGCTACCCTCGGTGTCAGTTATTGAGCCACTCTCAGTTTCATATGAAGTTGTTGTTGTGATAGAGTAGAGGAGTTACTCTCAGAGTTCAACAACCACGGTGAGAATGGAGTAGTCATTCTCAACTTCAGAGAAACTACAGGTGTAGAGTCCTAGTCCCAAAGGAACAGTTGAAGAGAGAGAAGAGGACAAATTCTCAGGCTGTGAGACAGATAGTGCTTTGTAGAAAGCACATAGAGCTAACACATGATTGTGTAGATTAAGTTGTAGCTAAACAAGTGTGTGAGGTTGGTACAATGTGATGTGAAAATTTGGTTTCAAAGTACAGGACATGAATACTCATGTCTGCAAGTTGAAGCAAGATCCAAGAGCTTGGTATGACACAAATGATAGTTTTATGACGAGCTTGGGCTTTACCAAGAGTAAAGTTGATTCTAATCTTTACTTCAAGGTTATGAATGATGAGCCAATTGTATTGCTACTATATGTGGATGACTTATTCTTAACAGGATAAGAAAATCTCATCACAAATTGCAAAAGGAAGCTCACTGCAGGATTTGAGATGAAAGACCTAGGCCTAATGCATTATTTCTTAGGTCTTGAAGTTTGGAAGAGCCCAAAGAAGATCTTCCTTAACCAAGGGATGTATGCAGTTGAAACACTGAAGAAGTTTGACATGTTAGAATGTAAATCCATAACCACACCCATGGAGAAGAATTTGAAGCTCTTGGTTGATACTTCGTCAGAGTTAGTTGATACTACTCTATACAAATAAATTATTGGTTCGTTGATGTATCTGACGATTACTAGGCCAAATATATACTTTGTTGTGAACACCTTGAGTCAGTATCTAGTGGAGCCCAAACATGTTCACCTTGTAGTTACAAAGCATGTGGTGAGATACCTTAAGGGTACGTTGGATTATGGTCTCTGTTATACTGGATATTGTGACTTCAGATTGTTTGGCTCTACTGATTCAGATTAGGCTTGAAGTGCTTCAGACAAAAAAAGAACTTAAGGATATTGTTTTGGTTTGGGGTTAGCCATGTCTTCGTGGCAAAGTAGGAAGCAATCCAATATTTCTCTCAGTACAAAAGAAGCAAAGTACATTGCAACATGCTCCACGAGTTGCGAATCCATATGGCTTCGGAATTTGTTGACATGTTGTTCGATCTGGAGATGGAAGCTACCATGATTCTATGTGATAACCAGAGTTGCATAAAGATAACAGAGAACCCAATGTTTCATGATAAGACGAAGCACATGGACATCCGTTATCACTAAATTCTTGACATGGTGCAGGAGGGAGTTGTAAAGCTCTACTATGTTGGCACAAGTGAGCATGTTGCAGGTGTGTTGACTAAGCCTCTGTCTCCTGTGAAGTTTGAGTACTTCTGAGACAAGCTTGGTGTAGTCCGAAAGGACCTCCCTCAAAAAGGGGAGTGATGTTGATGATACTATGGTATCCTGACCAACAATAGGTAGCTCCATTAGGATTTTATATCCTAGGGGACTGATCATCCCTGGGTTGATCTCGAAGGTCCGGCAAGGACTGTCTGTCAAAATACCTATGCATGTATATGTCAGTTGTGGTTAGTAGTGGTAGCTCAGTTAGGATTTTATATCCTAGGGAATATTATGATTCTTGGGCAGATCCCGAAGGTCTGGTAAGGACGGTCTGCCATAGCACCACGTGGTAGCTCAATTAGGATTCTATATCCTAGGGAATCTTATGAATCTTGGGCAGATCTCGAAGGTCTGATAAGGACGGTATGTAAGAGTACCACATATGTTTTTGTTAATGCACCTCCCTCATTATGTTGCCACATATAGATGTTGATGTTCCATCTTTGTGCTATTGATGTTGTTGCTCCAACTTCATGTTGTTGATGATGTTGATGTTCCAACCTCTTCTTGTTGATGATGATGATGTTATTCCAACTTCGTGTTGTTAATTTTGATGTTTTAGCCTCATGTTGTTGATGATTATGATGATGATGATCATGTTATTCAGCTTCGTGTTGTTGATGTTGATGTTCCAACTTCATGTTGTTGATGATGATTATGTTACTCCAACTCTGTGCTGCAGGTAATGATGATGTTCAATTTCTACTGATGTTGGTGATGAGAAAAACTTTTGATGACATGTAGATATGATTGACAATGTTCTCGATGTTGATGACGATGTCCCCTCCTCTCGATGATGTATTGAGTCCAGTCAGTTGTTATTAATGTTGTCAGTAGAATACCCTTCTTGTTAAGGGGGAGTGTTAAAATATTGTAACTTCAAAGAATATGTTGGATTATTGAGAGGGTGGGTGAATTAGTAATAGAGAAATCTAATCCTTTTTAACCATAATATGCAAGTGTTGTATTTCTTTATGATCATTGTAGCATCGTCATCCAATAGTTGCAGAGTAAATAAACAATGAACAAATGAGCAATCATATACATACACAGTACACCAATGTTTTTACGTGGAAACCCAAAGTGGGAGAAAACCACAGGATGCTTTTTCTTATATGTCCTTAAGAATTACATTCATTGGAAGCACCAACTTCCTTTTCTTTCCAACTACAATTGAAAGGAGGCTCCAACCCCCTAGTTTCTCGGGATACAACATAAGGAAAGCTCCAACTCCCCAATTCTCTAGCTACAACCAGAAGGAGGCTACAACTCCCTATGTTCTTCGGCTACAGCTGGAAGGTGGCAACAACCACCTATCCTTGCCCTGTCCAATCGCCCTGACATAGAAATAGAATGATAGAACCACGGTCACACTACCACTGTGAGATATACCATTGTAACAACCTGTACCACCGACCTGCAACCAACCTGTATTACTGCCCTGCAATCAATTTGTACCTGAAATGAGCATGTATAAAACAAATACAACATATACACGACCTGTAGTTCTGCAGCATGCATATGTGTGTGCCCTATCTGTACAGCAACCCGCATATGTACGTGACCTATCTGTTATGCAACCTGTGTATGCCTTCTGAAAACTAGGGTTTTCTTTCTTCTGAAAACTTATGACCCTATGCAACTTCTTTACCATAGATCTGCAACCTGTCACTATATCTAGATTGTAACTGTACCTTGTGTATGCATCCTCATACATAACCTTTACCCAAAGACTCTATATCTCTCTCTAATCATGTGCCAAATGAGTGTATGTTATCATGAACCAATACAATAACCCTCACATGAACTAGACATAAAACCATTTCTGATATTTAGCCTTTCAGTACTTCAGCTACTTCATGTATCACAAGAACCCTTAACCATATGCCAAGAAATACAATATGTGCCTCAACTCTAACAATGATGAATATTGCTTATACTGGCACTATATTTCTGTAGATCTTATTTATACAAAAGATCCCATGCAACCACTAAAATCTTTAGGGAAAATCCTCAAATCTCCATAACCATTTCTCATGCATACATCAAAATCCAACTACTCATACAAATAAGACATACCTTTTGAACCAGTGGATAGATCTGATATACGTGATCACTGTAGACATTCCTGGGAACTTGCTCTCATAATCTAGAGACTTGGCATCTTCATCTTCTCAAGTTTCTATGGCTTTACCCTCATGTACACACCCCAACATACTGCCAGCCCGCGTACGTACGCACCCTATTATACTGTTAGCCCACGTACGCCTATGTAATTCTGAAACTTTCGTTGTCAACCCTTCATGCTACCTCAGACTTTCGCTACTTCAAATATATCAATGAGTGCCTGCAATAAGCCTTACACAATAATAGATATTCAATATGCTCAATGGTAATCAAATGAAAGACCCTTGCCTCTTATTTATACTTTCATGTAGCTTTCTCAAGGGGCTACCTTCTAACCATCTTAACCCACTTTCCTTATTTTAGGGCTAACCCACTTCTAACCACTTGTCCACTTAACTTGACCACTTTCCACAAATAGTAAGTTCTCCACTAACTTTATTATTTAAATAATTTCTTTTGCAACCACTTTGACTTACCCATAAATAGTAAATTCTCCAGTATGTTTATTATCTAAATAATTTCTTCTTTGCACCCACTTTGACTACTTTGACCTTTTAGGGGCTTCTAGATAACTCATGAGGGTTCTCCAACTTCACATGGCCATAATTCTCTAACCGTGAGGAGTTATGTGACATTCCACATACCACCGGAAATGGCATGACATGTACCATCCATCTAGAATAGTCTTACCTGCAAATATATTAAAATTCATACCATTATACATCAAACAAACTTGGGTCCATTCCCCAAACCTTTGTGCTACCAAAATTTGCTACTAGACTTCTTCAAGGGTTGACATCAATGACAACCAACCCAATTAATCAACATAATATTCTACCTGGGAGAGAGTTGAATAATATTATTATATTATATTTAATTAAGCCCTATTGTGCCTTAGTAAAATTCGACCCTATTGTGCCTTGACAGTTAATTGTAAATTAAGAGGGTAAAGTGACAGGTCGGCCCATACCTAGTTATAGGCTGCCCAGACCACTATTTATAAGAGAGGCCAGTGCCTCATTTGGACACATACAGACCTACCTTTGTGGTGTGCAAGTCTTGGAGGAGAAGATGTTGCAATTGGGGGTGACGTCAAGGAGGGTTTCTGGTCTATCTCTTAGTATTTCTTGGTTAAGTGGTGCATTACTCTTCCTAGTGAAGGAGTAGAGGAGGATCTTTTGTTCGGTTTTTGGTCTATCTATATTGAGGAAGTTTTTGTTGGGTTTTCTCTCCCATGAGGGTTTCCCAGGATAATATGTGTGTCTCTATTGTTTATGTGATTGCTTCTCTCTCAGTGATCTTATTTATGCAGCTAATGTGCTAAATGATTATAATAATAAAGAAGAACCATAATTGCTAGTTGTATAAGTAAATCTTCAACAACCTTTTCAATTAGATGTATAGGGATAAGGGTCGAGGACACATGTTTGTTAATGCTTGAGAGTTTGGGAAGAAATTCACTAATAGACTCCAAGCCTTTTGTTTCTTCCTCTGACCCCCAAGTTCTGAAAACCAAATTTTCTAAAGATTTCATTTTGTAAGTGGCAGGAAATTGTGGTGATCCAGGTGGATATCAGTGGCCACCCACCTATTCCAATGGCTCAAAAAACAGTGTTCCACCTTGGCAGTTTTTGCAATTTTTCGGGTTCCAAACTTTCGGGGTCGTTTTGAGGCCCTAAACGATGTTTTTTGGGGATTTGGGGCCTAGACAACTATTGGAGGAATTGACTTGGGCTAATCGAAAATTGTTCTTCTCGATTAGGCCTTTCCAACGGTGTATCGTGCACCTATAATGGAGATCGTATGCAAAAGTCACAACCTTGGGAAGTTGATGTACTAACTTACCCAACCAGGGCCCACATGACTTTTGGTGCTTCATCTCATAGGGTTAGGATTTTGGATGTCTAGGGTTTTTGACATTCCTGTTTATTGTAAAAGGCCTTTAGAGCCTCATTGTAACCATCTTCTTACGAATGAGCGCAACCGTCACATCTCTTCTCAGAGATAAGTCACCACCATTCCAGCAAGCTTGTTTTTCGCTGCGTGTTACAGTTTCATCTTATTTTCTTATTGAATAGAAAACCAGTTTTACTGTATCTCTGTTATTTTGTTTTAAGCATCTTTTAATAATCTGTATTCATTTCATTCTACTCATAAAATTCGGATCATGTGGGGACTTACCCATGAGAGGTATTCAATCCCTGTTCTCATTAATGTTGTGTATGTTGTCTTCCTTGCAGAGACTTGAGGTTGAATGTTTCTTTTTTGGTTCTAGTACATGTCTGAGGGTCCTTTCAAGTGCCTCTTTTTAGTTATAACTTCTGCCCTTCAAGTGTTTTGAGGGAATTCTAGCAATTCCACCCCTACTGGTTGAGGTTGCTTCTTCTAATCCCATACCTTCCTATGCATAGGGTAATCATAGTCCACCACTAAATGCCCATAGTTGTGAAAACAACCACATTTGAAGGGAATACCTTCATAATCAAGAGTTACTAATAATGATATTTATCTCTTTGAATAAGCAATTCCTTTGGCAAGCCTTTATTGGTTTCTATACCCACTTGTACTCTGGCCATCCTGAAGTATCTAGTGTCCTGGAAAGCTAAATAAGCTTCATAATACAAACCAAAGGAGTTTCCTATTTTTTCAAATACATCCTCCAACCATAAAATGAGAGGTAGACTGGGTATTTGAACCCATACTAGAAGTATATCCACTTTAGTTGTTTTGTAATTGAAGTCGACATGCCACTTCTTTGGGAAAAGATTTTGGGAACCCCATTTCCACCTAATTTGTATTTCTTTATTTATCTCTCTAGCCAAATTAAAAACCTATACTAGCCATCACTTTTCCAAGGTCATTATGAGAGGCGCATAACCCACTAGAGGTTCAAAATTTAACCTCGTCTAGTCCTTTAAGCACTCACATGACATCTTTCTTCCTAGAAAATGACTAACTACTACCTTCTTTTCCAATTCCATTACGTTACTTAACCTAGTTTTGGAACTCAAATTCATACTCACCAGATCTAGCATTTTCTTGATGCATTTCCTCCCTTTTGTATTTTGTTATCCTTCCAGCGAGGGTTGCCTTGGACTTCCTTCTTCCACTATAGTCGAGCCACTCATCAGGTTAAGGTCCAAGTGCTTGCCAATAAACCCTGTCTCCTATTGATAGAGAACATTCCCAAGTAAGTTGCAGAGGTGTAGTTAAAAATCCCCACAAAAAATAGGTGAGGGAATGAACATTATATCAGCATCATTCACTCGCTTAATGGCTCCATTACTGACAATGCTAGGGACATCATGTTGGATATCTACCAGATCAAAATCCTAGTACACCATTGGTGGGATATAAAACGTGTCATTAGGACCCTTTGGTTGCTCTCCACCTATGACTTTCAGCCTTGCCTCCATCCATAGTTCACCTCGAGTGCTAGCACTGGCTAAGCCCCGAACTAACTCTCTCAAAATCTCCAACACATCCTCCTCTAGTGGGAGTGGCCCCTCCAATATCCTTTTCTCTGACCTAGATAGAATTCCATGTAGATTGAATCGAGGTGTTTCCTAGATCGGTTGAACCTATGTTTGGTAAGTCTAGTAATAGACTTCGTCCTCCTTGATCATCACCCGTTTCACCTTGACAATTCAACCACAATCCTTGTCACTTGTATTGATTACTTTGCCAACCAAACACTTGCAGAAACCTTAGATGCACTTGTAGTCTCTCCATCTGCTTCCCTTTCTTCCCATAATATTTTATCCAAGAATTTTGATCCTTTATTGGAACGAGGACAAGGAAATTGGTAAATTAAGTTGATAAAGTATATTAAACTAGCCTCTCCCATCAACATATATGCAATGCACAAATAATGTAGCTTCATGGTTTAATCCTTCATTGGACAGAAATGATGGGAGAGAGAAAGAAACCTCACCTCATAGACATGCCTCCCAAGAGCCTCCCACAAACACTAATCCCATAAACCTCCCACAGACACTCCTCTCACAGACCTCCCATAGGTCTCCCACGGACTTCCCTTAGACCATCAAGTCAAAGATCTCTATTATGATAAATGGAAATAATTTAGTATACTTTTGAAAAATATTTTTCCATAAAATAAGAATATTAAATGTTAAATTTAATTATTTTTTGAATTGAAAATAACATATTCAATTTTCAAAAAGCATCATATCATTGAATAAAAAAAGACTAAACTACAATCCAAGGTAGTATTTGGGTTCATGTATAGGACTAACGCTAGATTCTTAACGCATACGCAGATGCACTCTACGTCCGCTCACAGGATTGTTCTGTCTAGATTGTGAACCGAAGCGGCTCTTTCGATCCCCACTGTAATCTCTATTAAAATCGATCCACAGGTCCTTCCTTTTGAACCGAAGCGGCTCTTTCGATCCCCACTGGAATCTCTATTAAAATCGATCCACAGGTCCTTCCTTTTCCTTCACGACCCTAATACGACTGTGAACAATTTCCCCATAGGAAATGTGATCTAGAGCTTCGGGATTTCCTAATTCCCGATGCCAACGATTCCCCGATCACCGAAATCCTGGTATGCCGAAACACCTTTTTCCGCGACTAGCCCTGAGGGCTAAGTCTTGGCCATTTCCTGGTCCACATTACCTTCCCCTATATGACTGTAGTCCCTTTCGGGGTTTCGGGCTTTCAATTGCTGAAACGCATTTGTCCTCAGGATTCCCGATCATCTGAATCCCGATTTCCCGATATGACGTCAGTTGGCCCCACAATGGAGCTTCCCACCTTGCCGGGGTTTCGGACTTCGCATTTCTGAAATGCGCATGGTTTGTGTCCTCAGGATTCACGATCCGCCGAATCCCGATATGCCGATGGACTCTCCACTTTCGGGAATTTTCCCGAAGGTCTCTATTTCTGCCACGCGTCTCCCCTATGATGGACGGTCCTCATCGCTTCCCGATTTCGGGGTTTTCGATGTCGAAATGCTCCAACTTCTTGTCCTCGGAACTCCGGAATTGTTGAATCCCGAAATTTCGATGGACTCTCCCCTTTCGGGACTTTTCCCGAACCCTTAGATTTCCGCCACGCGTCCCAAATGGATGGACGGTTCAGATCATGTCTCGGACTTCGCCAACTGCAAAGTCAAAACGCTCACTTATGTGAGTCCTGGTGTCCGGATCTCTGAATTGGATGATCGCGTGACACGCGTCCTTCCTCAGATGGACGACTTAGATCAAATTCGTTGTTTCGGGACTTTTGATGTCGAGTGTTCCGACTTCTCATCCTCAAGACCTCCGATATCCCGATTGTCGATATCCCGATGTCACTCCTCTCGTCGGGACTTTCGACTTGATTGTTCGCGAAGGTTAAACCCTCACGCAACTCTCGACAGATCTGACGACTCTCGGGTTCTTCGGCTAAGATCTGATGGTTCAGACCTTATCTGCCCTGGGCGCTTCTCCTGCTCCTTGTTGGACGTAGGGAAAATTTCAGCGGTCCAGATCTTCTGACTGGATCCGACGACGACTGTACTCCTCCCGAGCTTTAGCGCTTTCTTCCGATGCTTGGAATATTTCTCTAAGAGTAAAGGCCTCGACCCTTGCCTTTCCTCTGCGAGCTCCACGAATCTGAATCCTCACCTGCGCTTTCAACACGTTGTTCTTCCTGAGCTTCTTCTCTCGAATCCTCAAAGGATTCTGACGTCTGCACTCCTGCAGAGTCTCCGCGCACTAAAGTGCTATCTCTTCTAAGCTTCTCCAAATACTTAGACCCCCTAAGGAAATAAATCCTTCTTCTTTCTCCCTCAGATGAAGAATTGGGATGCCCTCCTGACTATCCTTCCCTCAAGCAACCTCTTGCTGAATATGCAGGGTGTTCAACAACCCTACTAAGATCCTTCAGTGGATTCTTCCTCCAAAATACAGAACTCAACCGAGTTCTCTTCTTGTGCCTGTCTGCACGTTGTCTCAATGCCCTCCTGGCAGAGTTATACAGAACTCACAACAGAGTTCTTCTGTGCACTTCTTATACCTGCTCAATGCCCTCCTGACAAAGCTTCACAGAACTCCTCAGAGCTTCTGTATGCAATTGTGTTCTCCCTACACAGCCTTGCCTCCTGAGGTATTCAGTAACCTCACAAGTATTTCTTCCGAGTTGTTGATTTCAACTTTTGTGCCCACCTGGCACGCCTCTGTCTGACTCCGCAGAGTTCAGAAATGCACCCTCTGTGCACAGCTATCAGAACCCGAATCGTTCTGTCACACCCTCTTAGCGTGAAGCCTCAAAGACCTCTCAAGCTTGAAGCCAAAACAACTCCTGGAAATGCATAAACATAACATACATTCACAGCCTATAAAGAACACTCACAGACATTCATTCAACACAAAAGTGTGCAGGAAAAACTGTTGTTTATATATTAAATGGCAGATGCATGTTTGTACAAGGGGTTCTTGAGCACAGCCTGTAACAAGGTCTCAGCTCCTTCTCTTCTGCTCTCTACTCGCAGACCCTCTTCTCATTCTACTAACTCTCTTTTTTTTCTTTTTTTTAAATGAGATCCCCATCTTATCTATTTACATGAGGGGGCTCTTAGAGCTCTTCCCTCCAACCTACCTACCCTATTCAATTACATTGAATGGGTTGTCTAGTCCACTATCTGGATCTAGATCTCAGCCATACAAACATTAAAGGCCTACCTACTCTAATGCCTGCACAAAGGCACGGCTCCATGGCTCAACAACCTACAACATTAATTACATTCAAATTCAAGGAGGAAGATGAGGGTTGCGCCTCTCTTCATCCTTGAATGCATGCACGCTAACGTGGCTGGCTGACTGGCTGTCTAACGTGGAGAGATGCTCCTGCATCAATTCTACTTGAAATCACATAACCTTGTTGGTGGTAGCCTCAACGATGACCATAAGGAATATTATATTTCTTGCAAATACTATCTAAGTTGAAACCGCCTTTTGGTCTGGGAGCAAGACCTAAAATTATTTTTGATTGGCTAAGAGCTTATATTCTTTGGACGAAAGGAAACATGTTAATGATCCAAGAGCTAGAGGCATCTAGTAGGAGTGAAAGTATACCCCCTTATGGACCACCAATAAGTTATTTTTGGTGGCATGGTGTTGTTTGAAAAGTGGTCATGAGTCGGCCCACATTCATAGATAGACGCCAGTGATGGTTGTCCTCACTATTGGTTGACAAATGAGTTATGATAGGTTTTGCCACCTTCATTAAAAAAAAAGGAAACAAATATCTTCCTCAAAATGCAAAACACATGTATAAGGTGGATCTCTGAAGGTTGCAAATGCATATATATAAAATGTGATTAACATAGATTTTTTTAGACATGGTGGAAATATGAATGTTTAATAAGAATAAAGTTATGTTTGAATGTTCAACTTCATAACATGAAAACATTTTATTATGATCTGGTAATTAATATGTATTTGTTTTTTAAAGGTTGTTATGACATTTGACGATTTGTAAATTGTCGTGGATATTCCACTGGAACAGTTCACCACAACATATCTGATAAATAAAACCGAAATCTACCTATGAAGGTTAAATTCCTTTAGATTTCTAGAATATTTAGTTGTAGATTTTCTGCTTATGCATGAAATAGATAAAATGCAAAAAATAGAGAACAATAAAATATAATCACACACCATCCACAAAATGACACAAATATTTGCTCTGGGAAACCCTTATGGAAGAAAATCTATCTAGAAGGTGAGGCTACTCTGCTCTCTTTTCTTTGGTATGGAAATAATGCAAGTACAAAGGATAAGGTGTTCTCTATGGAGTTACCTGAGACTTATGTCCTATCAGGATTCTATAGAACATTAACCCCCTTTGTTATGCTCTCTAATTTCCCACTCCCAGTTGCTATGCTCTGCTATGGAACAAAATACAATAACATAGAATGTGACCACTTCTCCTCCCAGCGACCTGGTATTTAACATAGCCTAATAACCATTTAGGGGTAGGTTTTTTACTTCCTCAACCCTCAATTTGATAAGGTTTTGGAATTTCTATAATGTTATTTGAAAATCCACTACGTGGCTAGCCCCACATGTCCAACTAATGGAGGCTGACGTGGCATCCACTCGCACCATGGTGATCAATACGATAAGGTCAACTTGCGGGAGGCATAACTTTCGCATACAAACTCTGATTGAGGCGATTCTTGCACCCTTGGAAAGGTATCGGTGTATAGAAAAAAGACCAAAATAAGTGTCATTTGATGCCTCAAAATGGCTCTGAAAGATTTCAGACAATTTTTTGGACCCAAATTCACAAATTTGGACCAACCGCCAAAATGGCCTTGCAAGTTGATTCGTCCAATTTTTCCACCTAGAAAGTATTGAGATAGATGAAAAATAATATAATGATCCAATCTGGATCATTCAGTTTAGGTAGTGAGATACCTTTGACAAGGCATGCCCACCTTTTGACATAGTATAGATATTTTGTGCCCAACACATGTAAGTGTTTTTTGATGAAACAAAATAAACCCATTTCCTCAAACTTGCATTTGTTGATGGATGACAAGCAAAGGCCTCTATAGATAATGTTTCCATAACACCAATAAAGAAGGAGTTAAATACTAAGGCATTCAACATTGCCACGATGAATGACCAATTCACTCGGTCATTTAAGTTAACATGTATTCAAAAACTAGATGACAACTTAAAATTGGTCATGGATGCAACTTGGACAAGTGTTCAAATTCATACTTGACATTCCTATTACTTTCTAGGTCTTACCTAAAGACTTATGGGAGGTGGCAGTGCAAAGAGCTAGAATTTTTTTTTTAAAATGGGTCACGAGGCCTCTAGCAATTGTAACTAAGTTTCGTATTTGTACCAAAATTATGGTTGCAACTCATGTATACTACTCCTCTTATTTGTATCCTTCCAACTTGGCATATTATCGCCTTGACAAGGTGTTGAAAAACTTGTTATGGGCTAACTATGTTAATGGTAAATGATTCCATAGAGTTAGCAGGACCGTTATTGCATTTTGTGAGAGATGAGAATTTTGGGTATTATTAAAATAAAGATCTAGGATAAGGACTCCATGCTAAGTGGGTAGCGAGGGCCATAAGCGAAAAACATGTATGGAAAGTGTTACTTAGACATCAAATCCTCCAAGGAGACCTACTAGTAAAGAAATCTTGATAGGATATTTGTTCTCAAACTAGGTTGGTCACCTCTATATAGGTGAAGGTAGCGAGAAACTTTATGCTTCAAAGTATTTGGAAGGTATCTCTCCCTGAACTTAACTTGATTGTCTTTCAACAATAATTTTTATGATGATCCCCTCTTTTGTTGCATGAAGGAAAGACCTTGGATGCATCAACTTGGTTTATGGCTATGAAACTATTTAAAATAAGCATATAGTCAACTAAGGATCTAATTAATAGTGAGTTGAGAGAGTGGATCCCTTGGTCGGAGCTTAAAAAATGAAAATTTAATCTTGTTGATAAGTTTGTGATTAAGCAGGAGTAGAAACTAATCCCAAAGGATCTTATGCTTAAGTTGGGCCTTCAAGCCCCTTCTCCATGGTGGGGAATTTGGAAATGGTGGCATGCTACAACCTTCACCAAGCATATGCCAACACTTGGTTATAAATGGTTTATTTCAAACCTATGCTAAAAGGTTGATTAAATAAATTTTGGCAGGTGAATTCTAAGTAAAAGACTTGGCTAATTAGGCTAAAGAGTCTCTAGAGGCTTCACCTAGAGTTGAGAAATGCTTGTATGGTTTTTTAATAATGGGGGGTCTACTGGTTAATCAAAGACTCTCTTTACATGGGAGGGTGAAACTAGTAGTGCCCGTAGTGTAGGAAAGTCGAGACCCTGAAGCACTTGTTTTGGTATATTCCCCTAGATAAGTTTGCATGGCCTTATGTAGGTTCTTGTGTAAGTCTTACCTTCTGGCTTCCATTTCATGGAAAGTTGTTGTGATAAGAGACCACCTGCTTTGGGGTGAGTGCACGAAGTTGGTGGACGATAAAGTGTCAATGGGGTGAGCAAGAACACACACTCGCAGGAATGCATGCATGTTTCCAGAAATGCGCACGTGTTCCCGATGTGACAGTTCGACAAACCTCGAATCCCCACTCAGCAAACCATGTAGGCATGTTCCTAAGAACGCGTGCGCATTCCTGAGAAACATGTGTACAGGAACTCGTGCGTGTTCCTAAAAAAAATTGAAATAAAAATAATGCGCTCATGCGTTCCTAAAGCACGTGTGCATTGCTATTAATAGTAACGCGTGCACATGTTCTTATTAACATGAAACTCTCTATCTCTCTCTCCAACCGCTCTCTCATTCATTCTCTTCCCCCTCTTACCCTCGCTTCTTCTCTCTCTCTCTCTCTCTCTCTCC